>CABHPH010118063.1:0-28828 GCA_902168325.1 Peromyscus nudipes
GGGGGGGGGGGGAGAGAAGAGAAGCTCATCTGTGGTGTTCTTCAGGTTCTCAGGAGGGCACAGAAAATTTAAATCTCAGTTTATGTGTTGTGCATATGCATTATTAATATCCTAGGAAGGATTATCCCCTGAGACGGTACTCCAATGTGAAAGCCTCAAGTGGCACACTTTATAACATCCAACTAATAGCAAAAATCTACAGGAAAAGTGTGTGAGCTGGGCAAGACATGAAAGAGACATAAAAAAGAGACTCACTGATTTAAAAAGCTGAGCAACCAGTTTTATAAAACTCCACTCAGATTGACAGGGATGTAAGTGCATATCAGGGAAGATATGAGGTTTTATAAAAATAAAATACTAGTAAATTAATATAAAATATATTACATAGTATAAAATATGTACATCAAATACATAACCATAACACTTACGTATATATGCAAATAGATTTAAACACATATAATTGGGAGTGCTATTTTAGCATATCAATACACAAAAAAATCTAATTAAAAAAATCAGTATTAAGGTTTCTCTGAACAGAGGGTCACTCAGGAGACTTATGAATCATTTTGCCAAGGCTGTGACTCAGTGTAGATGCTATTTGGCTTGAAGAAAATAGTCTGTGGAAGTTGCACGGTTTTCATTAAAAGGTTAAAATTTATAAAACTGAGTTATATTTCTAGATTTTCTGTTGTCATAGAAACCATCTGAGAATAAACAGAAATGTTGACAGAAATATATCAAAACACGGATTAACATAAGAAACAAGGTGGAGTCACACTGAGTTTAAATTAGTATGACATTCCACTACTGTAAAATAAACTTTTGCTGTGTCATTGAGGTGGTTTATAGTCATTGTTGCATGCACACTAACTTCTGCACTGTGTATATGCCTAGCCACCTGGGAAGGTGTGGGGCGTTTACCCACCAACCCCACAGCTCCCCAGAGTTTTCTTGAGTGCTTGACTGCAAGCAGCATGAAATATTAGATAGAAGGATTTAGAGTGTGGAGATAAACAGATAGAAAATAAAGGATAGCCTCGAGAGGGCCTGGAACCTATTCCAATGAGCCCTGATTATCTCTGCCTCAGGGTATTTATAGAGACGCCAAGGGGCAGAGCAAAAGACCTCCCCCCAGCTTAGCCAAATGCAGACCATCTCAGACACCTGCACTCAGGCCCATGTTCCTAATCATCCTCTCTATGCAGACCTGCTGGGTAAAGCCACGAGGAACCTGAAAACAGGCTCCCATAGGAAGGTCAAAGTTAACAAGCAGAAGGCGGCCAGAGAAGTCATAGAAACAAAATAGAAAGTGATGGAAGGAAGTCTCACAATTCGCTCCTCACTCATTTATCCTGCGTTCCGATGTATGCTCATGAAGCAGGAGTCAAAGGCTGCACAATTAGAACAAAGACAAAGTGTTCTGGAAACTGGGATTTATTCCTTTGGAAGAAATCTCTCTTCCTTATCTTTCCTGTCTCCGTTGTCTCTATAAATGTTCGCCCAGAAAACTTCTTTCTTCCCTTATCGCATATTTTGTTTATCTACTTTCTTTCTTTATTCTCTTCCTGTGCCCTAATTTCTCCATGGTCCTTCTTCAAGGTGCCTTGTTGATCAAATTGTCAGACAAAAAGAGAAAGCCAGGAGAAGATAAACATTATCTCTACATAGTGAGATTCCTTTATGGAAATAATGGGACAAGGGCAAAAATCACTTTTTAAATAACTTTTCTGAAATTTGATATGGAACCATTTTAACAAACGAATCTTTAAATGCACAATCTGGGAAATAGACCTCATGTTTCTGAACAGAGTTTTTTCATCAATAAAAGTTTATTAAAGAATTAGTTCAGTTAATTCATAGGCCTGGTAAAATTGTTCTGTTTTGATTCACATTCCCACACACACCAAAAAAAGGAAACCTGCAGCGTGGTTTCTCAGGAAGTTACCAATTGTGACATGTAAGAAATCTCAACAAAAATCTCCTACAAATGATGTTTCATATGAATAATCTGAATCTTTCAAACATGTTTGTCAGTATGAGTTTCTCTCTGTCTTGTGCACACACATTCGTGTGTGTGTGTGTGTGTGTGTGTGTGTGTGTGTGTGTGTGCAGACACATGAATAGGTCTGTACATGAACAAGCAAGCACAAGTCAATATTGGGTGTCTTCCTCACTCCACAAATATTTTGACTCGGGGTCTTTCACTTAACCTGTACCTCACCAATTTAACTACATTGTTAGGTCAGCAAGTTCTAGGAATTCTCCTGCCTCTACCACAGGGTTTCCTATCTTGTGATTTTTAGGTGGGTAAGTGGGGATCAAACCAAGGTCCTCATTCTTACAGGCAAAGCTCTTTACAAACTGGACCATCTCCTCAGCCATATTTTCAACATTAAATTTCCTTATATTCCTTCTTATCATTAATGGACTACATCTGTATCTTGCTTATAATATTTTATTTTCATATACTTCTAGAAAGTGTTTATAAATTTATTTTTGACTAAATGTACAGAGCATCCTAAAAGTAGTGCAGTTGTCTTAGATATTTGGGACCCATAATTTGTCTCCTTATATAGGTATATTCCTGCTCTGAATTCTAAGGTCGTCTGTAGATAAAAGAAAAAAATCTCCTTTTCTTAAACTTTTACTCTTATTTTCTTTTTCTTAACATACATTATTTGGGCAAAATGATAGCATTCAGGACTTATTGGCAAGACAGTGGACCAGAGGCTGTATCCATGTATTGGTTTAGTAAGGAAAGATTCAGGATAAAGAAAATACTTGCTGTAATCCAATGGCAGAAGGAAATGAAGAGCTTTTGAAATTAAAACTAACAAAAAAAATGGAGTGCAAAGAGAGCTTAAATAGTATGGAGAAACAGAAGTAGGACCCACCAAAAGGAAATGAGGGGCTTCCAAATCTGGGGAGCAGAAGCAGAAGCCTCACCTGAAAAGGAAGCCAGGATGCCCCAGAGAAAAGAAACAGGGGGTTCTACCTTCATGACAAGACCACAGCCCTCAAAAGCCTCAAGTCCAGTTGCTGGTCTTGCTAAAACAGTGACTTCTCTGGAGAACTTGTTAAATAATGAGGAAGTAACCCCTGGGTCAAAGGATGGTGGCTGGTGTCTTATTTAGAATTTGTTATTTAGAACTAAGATACCCTGGGGTCCTGACAATAGGAATACTCATGGAGTAGGAAGTCTGAATTCAACCTATACAGACCCAGGCTGAGAGGTACTCTAGGAGGCAATCCTAGACAGAAGGTAGCCTTGGTGTCTACCAGCTGAGAAACGCTGTTGGCAAGAGGCTTAGCTTAGACAGTCACTGTGAAGGGCAAGGTAGCCCCACCCTTTGTATCTGGGAGCAGACTTCTTCAGCCAAGAACATCTGGAGTATGACAGTTCATGGTCTTAGGTCAACAAGTAGATCAATTTCTGAAGCACATATCTAATTCGAACTTCACTGTTACAGAGTCCAAGATTTCTGCAGTTGCAGGGAGATACTCCATATATCCACAGGTGCATCCCTCCAGAGGGTGAGTGATGCAAATTAGCTGGAAGTAATTTGGTGCTTCCTTTCTTTCCCCATACCCCACACCCCCATACCCAACACACTTGAGAGAGAATCCACCATCATCACCCTACATTGTGGACAATAGCATTAACTTACACAAGAGGTACAAAGCGAGAACTCTGAAGAAGTTGGGAGAACCTGTCTAAGCTGGAAAAACCACAAAGCTAAGTGTGGCCAGCAGAGGCTCCTCGGACACAGGAAGGGAAGCTACAAAATGGGAGACATTAGATACTTGTCCAATATAGGCTCAATGGCAGCATAAATCATAGAAAAGAAAAGAACCCACAATGCAGTTCACCTCACACTGTCTCTGCAATTCTCTGATAGTTTTGGGTAGGAAGCTTTCTGTATTTCTGTGGCTAGGTTTTAGTCATTTTTGATTCTGTGTGTCTGGGCCTTAGTTTTCAATGGTACTTCTTTACCTTCTTTTTTTCCCACTGCACTGAGAGAGGAAGGCTAGAGATGGCTAGAGATAGAGTCCCCCAGCCTTTCAGATGAGTGAGCTTTGGTAAAATACAAGCTGGTTAGAGTCTGGTAACATACTTGCCATTCAGTAGAGGTATTCTACCAAGAACGGTGCTTATTTCAAAATGGCTACGTCTCTCTTTCCCTTGCTGGAAGTTGGGAGAGAATTTCTCCTAATTTATCTTCCTGGGAACTTGATGAAGCTTCTAGAGGTTAAACTCAGAAGCTAAAGTGTGGGCAAAGTCTGATTCCACAAGGTAAAGTGGGGGTCCTCCTCAGTCTGACTCCACAAGTTTTTCCTACCCTAGCTCGTCTATGCTCAGCATCAGCAAATCAGAGGGCTGCCCTGAGGAGATTTCTACGAGTCTGCAGCTGTGGCTTTTGTGACCAGTAAGTCATGATCCAATGTGACCAGTAAGCCATGACCCAATGTTATTTGCATTTCCACTTTGAGGGGCAGCAGTTTTCCTGGTGAGTTTAATTCTCTGATAAATTTATACAGGGTTATTGATTTTCAATTTGTTCAGGGTCCTTCTTGCTGTAAGAATAGGAGTGATAAATTCTAAGCTTTATATATATAACAGACAGGTAAGTGTTTTAATGTGCTACTTGAAAAGAATTACCCATCCTGGTTTATCTATAAAAACACATAATAGTTTTTTAATTATTAAAAAAGATAACTAATGTGGGATTAATATCTTTAATCACCAATCTTGTTAACCCCTCTTGAGTTACAAGGCAAGTTTAAAGATTAGGTTTAGAGATGTTCTATTGACCTTCACAACATGAATCCCAACCCATAATCCGAGCTGTGGTTTGAAAAGGACTATTTATGGCTTGAGATTGATAACTGAATCAGGCTTAGAGCTGTCTTTGTACTTTGAGTTCCTTCATGGTGAACTGCAATGTAATTTAGTACATAAACAAACTGCAACCTACCTCTGAGCATATTAGTCCAACAATTACCCGCATCTCAGTGGATCATAGCAGCCAAGCTTCAGTAATCTCGTACCATCAACCCATCAGACCGTGTCTCTGCAAGGCAAAGCTTCATCATAGCCTTCCCAAATGAGGCAGATGCTGAGCCCCAAGCAGTCAAGCTGTTCCTCTGTATCACCGCTTTTTCAGTGTGTACACTGCCTGCTGACATTTGTGGGTGGAATGCTTTGGACCCCTCCTAGTTCACAGTGCTATCAGATTCACAAATCATTCTTTGCTAGAATAAACTCTGCTAGATTGAAAGTCTCTTAAAACAAAGCACACTTGGCACTCTCAGACAGAGGATGCCCAGATTTCCAGAAATAGCTAAGAGATTATTATCTTATATCTGAGAGATTATTAAGATTATTGGCAAATCTGCTTTATATTTTTTTCTATGGAAGGGAGCATATACTTAATGCTAACAGAAAGATCACCTTATTCTCTGGAAATTTGTAAAAGAATAGAAATTATTAGAAACTTTGAAAGAAAGACTGAAAATAATTTTACCTAATTTAGCAGAAACATCTGTGGGAACCAATATGAAACACAACCACAGTATACCACAATTGATTAAACAGTCTTCAAATAAGGACTCGAAGAAGATTGAAAAGTAAATGTCTCTATAAAAAACTCAGCCTTGGAAACGGCGATGCTGAAAGGTCTCATTGTGATTTAATCACTGCAAATCATGACAGTCCAACTAAGCCATTTTTGATGGTCACTGTCATTTCTAACTCACACAGTGCAGGGAATTCAGCAATATCCACAGAGTCAAAGAGATTCTGTGTACTTTTCATATTGTGACCAACTGGACCAAGTCAGAATGGTTTCACAAAAGCACACAAGCCACAACTTTACCTAGTTTTTAAACAAAATGACATGAGAGAATCATATTAAACTGAATGAGCTACTGTTCAATAGATTTTCCTTGGTGAAAGGAAAATGTCTTTGTGGAGAAAATGGCATAAAGGAAAAATATAAGCTAAAACTTTGAGGGAGGTGGGGGCTAATGGAATGTGAGCTGTAATGGGCTTTAGTGTGCCTACTACGCTGAACTTCATTTGCTGATGAAAGGCAGAAGAGGCAATTCTCTGGGTAATGTGCATAAGGGTTATTAGCAATAATAATGGCTTGCTTGCTGATAAATTTGCAGATTAAGCAACCTCTGCCAGGGAGGTTAGTAATATTTCAAAACTATTGCTCAAAGGAGAATGGAGTAGGCATTTTATTTTTATATCAAGAAAACTACCAAAGTGTTCGGCAGAAGGCTTGTTTCTACCATTTTTTCCAATTTAATGTGTAGTGAGAATTCTACCTGGTACTGAAAATTTTACAGCATTTCACTCATTCAGTCAGGCAGTGCTGTGGAATAATGCTCAAGTTATTTGCCATTGTGCTGTGCTAGATCTCAATAAGAAAAAGAAACAACCTATTTTATATCCAGACTAGTTTTAAGACAAAAATAATGCATTCATGCATATAATTTATCACCTGACATTGCATTTTTTAACCATTTTGCAATAAAAACATATGATTAAAGGTAGCTAGATTTTCAAAATGACCATTAGCCTTGCTATATATAAATTTTCATTTAGCAATCAAATCTCTTTTAGAAAAGAGACCTTTGAAAGTTCCATAAAGAAATAGTAAGGTGTCATGGTGGTCGAGCCACCTTAAGGGATTTTGTAATAGAAAGAATCACGCCCCCCCCCCACTCCTCACCCTTTATGTTTACTTCTTAATATAGTACACAGCAGAAGTTTGGTAGATGCAACTGAGTTGTGAGAGAGGAAAACTATCCTTGACCAGGTGGGCCTCACATGTGTGAGTTTGAAAAAAAAAAAAAAAACACAGAGTGATGTAACAAGAGAATGATTAGATGGACTTTCAGCCTGAGGTAGTGGAGGAGTGTTGCCATTAATCCAGAAGGTGGCCAGCCTCTGGAAGCTGGGAAAGCCATGTATCTAGTTCTTCCTGAATACCCATGAGGTTTCTGGCCTGCTCACACCTCCATCTGAGACCAGACAGACCAAAATAGTACTCTAAAAAAAAAAAAAAACCCAGCCGGGCGTTGGTGGCGCACGCCTTTAATCCCAGCACTCGGGAGGCAGAGCCAGGCGGATCTCTGTGAGTTCCAGGCCAGGCTGGGCTACCAAGTGAGCTCCAGGAAAGGCACAAAGCTACACAGAGAAACCCTGTCTCGAAAAATCAAAAAAAAAAAAAAAAAAACCCTATTGCTTTTATTATTTATGTGTGTGTTCTTAACATGCACGTGAATGCTTACCTGTGTGCAGTTGCCTGTGGAAGTCAAACAAAGGTTTTGGATCTCCTGAATCTGTGAGTTATAGATGTCTGTGAGCAAACACAACATAGCCAAATGACTTTCCTCTAGAAGAACAGAAAACACTCTTAACCCGTGAGCCATCTCTCCAACCACCCAGAGTACTCCTGACCCTCAACAATATAACATGACAAAATTATGTTACTTTAAGCACCATAAGATATACCCACACATTCATTAGTAGTAGAGAACTGCTCTATAGGCCTATATGTTTTCACTTTGTACAACTTTGGAAACCAAGTCTGGGATTCATTCTTCTAATAAACACAACAGAGTAAATAATCTCAAAGCAGATAAATGGTCAAAAGCACTGTGGTTTTCACTTGGGCCATGGTTAAGGCTGTCGGCAGAGGCAGGCAGAAGTCAATAGATTCTTTTCACTCCATCAAAGAGAATACACTCACTTTAAGCATATAAAGACAAATCAGAATTTCAAAGGAAGATAAATCTTGGAACTCTTCACTTTCCAGCTATGAAAAAGACCCAGAACTTTGCATTTTCTTTGTCTCCTCAGTCACCACAAAGGGAAGTTAGATATTTTACAGCCCCCACTCCAGGCATAAATCAGACCTTCATGGAGCATAAGAGAAGACTGGAGCTGGAATGGTTTGTGCTTGCCTGATACCTTGCTAGGAGGAGATGTGTGTAAAGATCAGTTCTGAAGCCTGCCAGTAAAATACGCACCCAACTGCCCCACATAACCTGAAGAAACACATCTACTACTCTTGAGAAAATGGATCACACTGAAGCCGTGTTTTTCGGAGACTGCAAACCAGCATACTGCTTTGGGAATTATTTTCAAGATTTACAATTTTAATTTTGAGTATGAACAGGAACAAGATCCTGGCATAGCATTAGCTTCTCAGGAGCTTTAAGTGAGAGATGGCTGAATGAGAGATATTGGAGAGGCATCAGATGGACCTATTGAGCATAAGTGCACTTCAACAGATCTTTCTTCCTGCACACCAAAAGGGACACAGATTGTATTCTGATGACAGTTTTGCTGTGTCAATAACAAAATCATCAACTTCAATTTAGCCCAAATAAATATTTCTCCATCATTGTGTAATATAAGTAAGTGTAATTATAGTGAAAATATAATTTCAAATTGTCTTTATAACTCCACCAAAGCTGAAGACATACTTACCACAATGATGCACTAGATATTTTTTCTTTTTTTTTTTCTTGGCTTAGGCTTTGCTAAAACTATAAATGATCCTGTTACCTTTAATTTCCATACATTTCAAATAGATAATTAAAAACTGCTCTGTGACACTTTATTCTGCACTTGCTTCCTTCAGGATTGCCCCTTGCCACAGACTTCCTTCAAGCTGGTTTCATTAGGCCCTCTGCACGCTGGTGTTTCTACTTCCATATAATTTTTACTAATGAATAATATTTTTATTTCTCAGCAGAAATCTGACCCAATTATATACATTTTACAGCTAAGTGGGGAATGTCTAATTTTAAATGAGTTGAATTTTCAAAATGCATTTGTAAACTGAGTCTATTTGGTTCTGATTTCCCCCACTAAAATTAGGTCAGTCTGCATTGAAGTCCAACTGTTCAAATTCTGATCAACTGGTAATGCAATTTAAATGTGTTACCTTATCAATCTGTGTCATGAGTTTTCATGAATGCTAAGCATCTGTCTACCCCAGTGTACCCTCTGTCTTTCCTCCCTCTACTTGTCTGCAAAGAAGTCTAGACTGCTTCCACCTGAACTACCCACTGGAGCCCCATAGCATGGATGACAAAAATCCATCTGACATGGTTGATTCTTTTTGGTGAAACTGGAAGTTTGCAGAAGTGTTCAGATTAGGTCTCTTCCTGAGACCTAATGCAGAGTAAGATTGCTTCTCTCCACTTTTTTCCTAAGTTCCTAAATAATGACAAGAAGAGAACACTAGGCAGATAAGCCTAAGTCTGTATAGACTCTCCCTAAACAGATGATGTTACATAAAAGAAGAGTGAAACTATTGAATGAAATGGGTTATATCAAAGAAGCACTATGTGAGCCTAGAGTTTTATATACGTGTGAGAGGGACAAAGGTCAACAGCAGGAATCATTCCTCAGAAGCCAGCCACCTGGTTTTTCAAGGCAAGTTCTTTTCCTTGCATACAGGTGGGACTTACCCGGCTGACAAATTCCAGAGATCCATCTGTCTTTGCTTTCCCAACATCATTACATGCTGCTGTTTACATGGCTACTGGGGATTGAACTCAGACCCCCATGCTTTCATGGCAACACTTTACCAACTGAGCAATCTTCTCAGAACACAGCCTAGAGTGTCTTTGGAAAATGTCTGTGGTGAGGCACCTGATAAAGCCTATTAAAGATGTGATTGTGTGGGGATTCATGCAAGAGATGCTGCCCAACATAAATACATACTATCCACTCTTCTGTAAAAGTACTATGTGAAAAACTAGTCTAAGATTCAGATTCCTGGGGCTGAATTCCAGCTCTACCACTTTCTGGCTCAAGCCTCCTCTGAAAAACTAATTTTCTAAAGCTCTGCATATCTATGAAACAGAAATTAGTGTCTACAAACAAGACTGTCAGCATTAAGTGGACAATCTAAAGACTAGCCTAGTCCAAGACACATCCTGTATACTCAGGAGCTACCACAATCTCTGCAGCTGGGCTAGGAGACTTTGCCTTAGTATTTACCTTTTAGATTAATTTGAAGATATTGTTCTTGTTTCTTAAGAGTGGGAGAACTGGGTAAAGAGTGCCACTGTAACTGTGGCACCCTAGTCCTGTAAAATCATTAGAGGTTTTAATGCATGTCAAAGCTACCTTGTAGAAATGACACTAGATCTGACTCCAAGTGATAAACCTGAGCCACCTACAGGCCTCCTAAATACAGAGAGGAATCTTTTTAAAAATGGTTTTTAATTAATCAATTAATTATTTCCAGCCAGATCACAGCTTCTCCTTCCTCCCTCCTCTCCTCCTAGTCCCTCCCCAACTTCCCTGTCCCCTACCCACTCCTCTTCTTTTCTCTTCAGAAAAGGGCAGGCATCCCATGTTTATCAGCCAGCCATGGTAAATCAAGTTTCAGTAAGACTAGGCACCTTCTCTCCTATTGAAGCTGGACAAGACAACCCATCTTAATACTGCTCCTACTCAGCCCTAGAGGATGAAGATTCAAATGATTAGAATGTTGTGAGCTGATCATTATTACCACTGGTGTTCTTCATTTGTTGTTATTTTAACACTCTTTGTCTAAGAAAATCACTAAAGTTTACAAATCTGATTTCTGTGGTTCTTTGCTTAGCTAATAGGTGAAAAAGTTCTAAAAAAATGCTAGTTGCACAGCATAAAATTTTTATTGTGTTTTGGTGACTATATATGTCGAATTGTTTTGCATCACATTCTTCCAGTGGTGGGTGGGAGTCTTGCCAACTAAAGCATCACAATGCAGCTTAGAGAACACAGCTGTTTTTGTTTAAAACCAGTGCTTTGACCTATTCACATACTTTAGTTGACAAATTATCTTTGATTTCACCACTTTCTACTATCATATGGATCTAAGTGTTCCAAGTTGCATTCCTAATCTACATAAGGATATCTATTTAAAGTAATTTATGCATGAAAGCTAAATATTTTCACAATGTATCTTGGGAAATGATTATGCTTTTTTGATAAAAAATGTTTTTATAGTCATATTAATTAGAATTGCTAATACAGGGAAGAGAAGCGAGATGACCTATGGTGGCTGCATGACATTTTGTATCAAAGACTTATTTGTTTCCATAACATACAGAGCTATGAACTGAACATTAGTCCATTTACTTGAATCACTAGCTCTTAGAGAGGTTAAGAAGTAGCAGGGGTTCCAATTTCTAACTGTGAGGTGTATTCTACAGTCTGACGAGGCGAACACTGCTTCAGGAGTCTGTAATATGTCTACTTTGCTGTGGACTATGGCCCAGCCTCATCTTTTCACTGTGAGAAGAGACTGATTAAAGTTGCAGGCTGTGCAACTGGGATAAATCATCATTTGCATACTGTGCAGCCACAAGCCAGGCAACGTGAAGATGCCTGAACTATCCTGTACAAAGCACTGGAAGTAGAACAAAGCAGGAATGATAGAAGAGTTAAAAGATGGGATCTGGCAAGTCTTTTAAGATGAGGTCCTAACTAGAATGGCCAATTTCATGGTAAAGGTATAGAGGACATGGCCACCATGCTCCCATCTCCTGCCATGAGTGAATTGCCTGAATCATCCATTGTGTGGTACTTTAAGTGTGCTGTACACCGAGTCACATGAGGAGGACAAATGCTTTTACCCACTACGAATTTCATTACAGTCTCGGGGGGTGGGGGGGGGGTTGAAATGCATAGTCAGAATTGAGAAATACCAGCTTAAGGATCAAGTGCAAGGGATTACTCCTATGGAGGACATGCAAAAGGTGAAATTTGTGCTTCTACAACAAATTCCCTGCATTCAAACCCCTGGGGACTGTGCATTGAAACCAACAAGGTCAAAGGACTGCATGGTCCCCAGCACCCATGAAGAGGAGTATGTGAGGTACTAAGTCAGTTCAGACAAGCTTCTCCACATTCTATACTAAAAAGAGAACCAATTTATAGATACTTGGTATTCACAAGAACAAATATCTCCAAGTGGCTTATCTCACATAGTTATACTTTAGTATCTTGCATAAGTATTGGTTGAAAGCAGCAAGGAGGGACGTCCCTGACTCATTCCATCTGACTTAAAAAAATAGCCAGGGTTGTTTCCTTTTATTAATATTTTTCAAAAGGTCTGAACATTAAATCTGCTTTTGTCCCAAATACTGTCTTCAAGTGCAAAACCAAAAGAAAATAAAATCCTCCAAATCTCCAAAGCTGATCCTTAAAGTTACTACATTTTCTTGTTCTGAAAAGCAACATGTTTTTGTGTATTTCCAGATGTTTTTCACCTTTACTCTGCACTTAATAACCAAAATGAGACACCATCATCCTGTGACTGAATCAGGAAAGCTACTTCCATCCTTTGCCCCGAGGAGGTTAGAGTCCTCTTGGAAGGTGTCCATCATTAAAACACTGCTAGAAGGAGTTTACCTGCTCGTATTTTAATTAATGTTTTATTCACATGATTTATGTTATTGCCATGGCAGTCAACCCCAAAGCTACTTTCTACCAATTATTTTCCTCATTTATTAAGATAGATTGGTATGTATACCAAAACAATGCCCTGCTTTTTAAAATTCATTGCATTCTTTAAATTTGCAGTGAAATACGTCCTTCTGTACCATGGTTACTAAGGGACAAGATAAGCATACCACATATGTTAACTTTTTAGCCTGGATCAGCAGAATAATATAAATTATTAGGGAATTCTGCTATACTTGTTAGCATATATCAGCACACAAATTAATTTCAGTGGAAAAATCAAAATCACTCCTTTATTTTAGTATATTCATTCAGAACCCTCCCCCCCCCACACACACACACAGCTCCTCTATGCCTGGGGAGGCTGGGCAATTTAAGATTCAAGGAAGAAAATTTTCAGCATTTGTCAGTCTTGAAAAGACAAGGGTTTATTTATAAATGAGCTGGTTTTCTGCTTACATGAAAGCTGAGGAGGACAATGTCACAAATCCAGGGAAGAGAATGGAGTAAATACACATATTGAACAGTGTGGGAATACTCCAGAGAAAATACTGAGACTGTATGAGTACATTTCCAAATGAAAGCAGCCAAAAACCATCAGAGGGTTCATTGAAACATGAAGGCTGGAGTTCAGTTCTTATACAGTCCTTGAGGATAGAGACGAATTCTTAAAAGTTGTTGAAATTCAGTGGCGTTGTCTCTGCTCTGAGAGCAGTTTCAATAAGAAAGAAATGTTTCTTCCTTCCTCTGACATCCACCTTTTCTATCCTCTAGCTGCAATTTAGACAGGTCCATTTCATTTTATATATGGTTAATATCTAATTCCTGTGTGCTGCAAAGTTCCTCATCCTCCATATTGGATCTACAGTATTGTGGTAGTACAGTGCCTGAAAACTCACTTCAATACGCTCAGGGCATTTCTGTAATGAGTCTTTCTGTCTCACCAGCTAGCTCCCAAATAATGACATGGAGGTTATTAATTATGAAAGCTATAGCTTAGGCTTTTTCCTAACTAGCTTAATAACTTAATTAGTCCATTTATATTAATCTGTATTCTTACATGTGGTGTTACCTCTCTTCCCTTGCATCTCCTGTTTCCTCTCTGTGTCTGACTGGTGACTCTGCCCTTTTTGTTCCCAGAGTGTTGGGAGACTTGCAACCTAGTCTCGGATAAGCATATGACTACCTGTCCAACAGGTTTCCTCAGGGCAAGACATCTGTGGAAATGGACTCTCACTTGGCAAGGACCAGTAGTCCATGTGACAGTGTATGAATTTGCAAAACTCATGAAGCTTGCAAGCTCTTTTTTCTCTCATTTTATTGGTGATTCCTTGGGCAGTTTTTAGTTTTACTTAGTCAGTCACACATACAATAGCTGTAATTTTCCCTGGAAATTCTCCTCCTTCACAAGTGTTTTCCCCTAAGACTCAGCAAGGGGCCAATACTTCTCAGATCTCTTATCTGGAGTTACTAACTACAACTCCCAATCCTAGGAAGTTTTCTGACTCAATAGAGATAGTTAGGTACATATGAGAAAACAATATTTGGAACATTAACCATGTTTCACAGTTCTGAAAAGGATAGTAGGGCATGCCTACACAGAATAGGGAAAAGGCCTCAGAAATACACATAGTGCCAACTGTTGAGAGTAAGTTCCCTGGACGCCAAGCATAGAATCATTGGTAGGATCTGGTATGCTCCAAGAGGACAAAATACAATGCAAAATGTGGGGTGGTTAGATCCATCTAAACCATACACAGAATCTTATATTGGTGGAAGAAGTATGGTACAGTGAGATGGGAAAAGAGTGCTTTATCAAGGTCTGCCTTTTACAGAGAGATTGAGACAAGGGACCCTCTTGTAGAAAAGGGAACTGTATAAAAACATATCTTGCAGACATGAAAGAATTGTTTGGGTTTGAATATTGTTGTCCTTAAAGCATTGTACCCATGTCTATTACTTTTTAACTTTGTAATACCCTCAAGTAGCTGCCAGCTTACATTAGTGCTGCGAGAGCAGATTGTGTCTGGCTTGATATTTAGTTAAGCCTGAAAAACTGCTGAAGTCTATGTCTAGAAAAAGGTTATGTAGGGGGTGGGAAGGTGTATTTGGGGAAGCATGAAGGGGAATAATGGGGGCTTTCATAATGATCACAATGTATTCCTTAAGTTGTGATGTATTTCTTAAAGTCAATAATAGAAGCCAATAGTAAAGCTGTTAGTGTAACACTGGTAAGAAAAACTCTGTTTAAGTATAAATAAAGATGGCCTGGGCTATTCGGGGCACTTGAGTGCAATCCACTTGGTAGCCAGAAGTTTTCCTTATGCCAACACTCCTTCCCTGTCTCAGGACCTGAACCTTAGCTGAGGATGGACCCTGGCACCAGAGTCCTCTCTGTCTCCAGAAATCCCATCTAACCTCTTCCTGCCTAGCTATTGGCAATTCATCTCTTTATTAAACCAATCAGATGATACCTTGGCAAAGATACACCTTTCCAGTATAAACAAATATTCCACAACACACTTCCACACAGAAGTGACTGAGAGTTCCTTTGGTGGCAGCTGTCATGGGCAAATAAGAATCCTGTTTATCACAGGAAATTAATACATTGAAAATAATTTTAATTGAATATTTAACTTGACAATGTGTCACATAAATAAAGTCATTTTCAAAAATATAGACAGTAATGGATCTAATAGCAAGGAACTTTTTTTTGAAATAAAATATTCAAATGCATACCTTGGTCAATGATAAATGTAAATCAGCTCTTTAGCATACGTACTTTCACCCCAGAGATCCTATGTGCCTGTCATTCTTGCTGTATGTGTGACTGTGTGATGATGTGCCTAGGAACTCTGAACTTAGGGCAGAGACTGCTGACTCTTCATAAATGTCCTATCTATCTTAGAAGGCATAATTTTGATAGTAATGATCTTTAAATATTTATTTATTTTATGTGCATTGGTGTTTTGCCTGCGTTTATGTCTGTGTGCAGGTGTTGGATCCCATGGTACTGGAATTACAGACAGTTGTGAGTTGCCATGTGGGTGCTGGCAATTGAACCTGGGTCGTCTGGAAGAGCAGTCAGTGCTATTAACCACTGAGCCATCTCTCCAGCCCCAATATTGATTATTATTACCAACTTAAATTATACATTTTTTTCTCTGTATAGAAATTCTTGGCAGTTAGCATATATTTCTATATTTGTCAATCTAATAATCAGAATGCTTTCTATAAGCATGTAAGTAGTAACATGTCTGAAGAACACTATGTGACACTTGGCTAATTGAGTCTCAAATGCACTGAACTCGTTCGTGTGCTTAAAACTGATAGATAGTACTAAAACTGAAGAAATAATTCTAGCAATGGTGTTTTATTTATTCAGCATATGTGCAATTGTAAGAGCAAATAACAGTTGTATTAATATAGATCTCAGATTTTCAACTTTGAGCTCAGAAGATGATATCCACGATGAAATCAGTCTTGAACCTAACAGCTGATGCACACAGTCTGCACGAGACTGGGCCCATCCACATTCAGTCATGGCTGGGAGAGGGTATCATGGGACCCTGTCCTTCCCAGGAAACTATTGCCTGCATATGTTGGCTGAGGGAGGGGGAGTCTTTGTCTTCTGTGTTATACTCACTGGCCCAGTTCCAGTGTATATCTCCATACTCATGCACTGGTTAAACTCATTGAGTCACAAAACAAAAACTAACAAAAAGATGGAAGTGGGGAAGGACTTGTAAGTAAGATGATTGGATTCACAGGGGTCAGAGCGGAAATGAGAGTGGTTGCGGGTGGGGTATGTGACCAAAAGATCAAAGTGTGTGTGTGTGTGTGTGTGTGTGTGTGTGTGTGTGAAACTGTCAAAGAATGCATGTAATAAAAAAAAGAGAATACTGATTTTGACCCATAGTTTAAAAAAAAGGCTCCTGGTTAGGAATATAGTTCAGTTGTAGCATCTTGCATAGCATGAACAAGGCCCTGGGTTCCTATAACTCAATACACATGAAGTTACAAACAGTAAATAAAATGAACAAAAATGGAGAAGGGTATATGTGCCAAAGACAAGAAGTTTCCTCAACAAATTATTTGTATATGATACTTCAGTTATTACATATGTTACATGGAAATGAATGTTGGACTACTTGACTTTTAGGGCATCAGAAAAGCTTCAAAGTTAGAAGTAAAACATTTCTAATGTGCATATATATCAGTGGATACAAGTCAAACTCCCCCTATGTCCTATAGATAGCCCTTGAAAATTAATTCATGATTGTGATTTGGAGTGTTAATAATGGGGAAAGTTTTTCTTATAAACTTACTTGCACAAATCATCTGTAAAAGGTATCAATTGTTAAGTGAATACTCATGGGTTATGGTAATGATAACTCACATGTGAAATTTAGGAACTAAATATTTCATAAAGTGTAATTTGCCTTCTAACTACTTTTCCTGAATCAATCACTGCATTGTTTCATTTAAGTGCTGTGTCAAAACTGTAAGTTAGAATTGCTACTAAATGATTAAATATCTAATTCATCTCATGTTCCTTTCCCATGTGTTTGCAAAGCTATGTGAAATAGACTTCTGGGGAAATTTCATATTAATGGGCATTTGTAGTGATTCACAATGTTGAGTTATGTGGAGTAATAAATGGGCATTTCCCCTGACTCACTGAAGGACAGGGTTTTCATCAGAACCTGAATGGAATGACATCTTTATAAGATGTGAACTTTCATGAGACAGTCAAGAGCGAAGATTGCATATACAATCTTACATTCTTTATGTTAGTCATCATGACTTTTACTATCCTTATGCTCAAGCATTTTACCTGTTAGCAACTTATTTATTACAGGAGGCAAGCAAAATGATTGCAATAATAAAAACTAAATAGGTTCAGATTGTTCTTGAAATGTGGTCCCAGTTAAAACATGTGGCTTGAAGTTCAGGCTGGGCAGTTATTTCATACTTCCTTTGACAGTGGCATGTTGTAAAGTCAAACACTGAGATGATGCACTTACTGGAAGGTCCAGCTATAAGTATCTCTTAGGCCTATTCAATTGTGCAGCCCAGTATAAAGTGTCCACGACTGCCCCTCACACAAGGATACTTTTAAGTATAGTATTCTCGAATTCTGAAATTTGCCACCAAAAAGTCTACAGAGGACAACACACCTAAATGTGTTCTTACATTTAGCATCTTCAATAATGCACTGAACTTTTTTTTTCAGAAAAATAATCTGTTGCAAACTAATGCTCTTGATGAGAAGGGTAGAAATGTCCAAAAATCTAACTTATACCAACTTGAAGGCAATAGAGAATTTAAAAGGCTATAGGTGACACATCATGATTCCAAGTAGGAAGCAGAGGACTAAGGAAACATTCAAAGCTACTTACACTTTAAAGCATTTGCAAATTTGTAAACTAATGCTAGGAGGTTAAGATAAAGAACAAGTCTCTCATCAGGTGGGGGAGCCTGAAACTGGTACACAAGAGTTCAAGCAGGTATCCTGGTAAATGTCCTGATGGGGAACCACAAACAATAATATCAATTCTATTTTTCTAAAAACATCACACATCAGATCTGATTATGTTTGTACTAAGTGTTTATATGTACTCACACTATCACTGCACAAATGCATTTCAGGGTGAATGCAAAGCAGCTTTCAATATGACTGAATTTTCTGTAGACGCTTCCATCACTGATTGACTTGAACTAATTGAATCTATCCAGTCTCTCTGCATGAAGAAGGCAAACGTGAATTCTCTTGTGAGCAGTAAAATAATATTTAGAGACTCAAAGTATCTCCACAATTTTCCATATTCAATAGACAATGTCCCATTAAATAATCATTAGGTATAGCAAGTAACAAGACCAACTGTCTCAAAGCCAGCAAAAGACAATGGAAACAAATGTTTGGCAGAAATAGATACCGGAGTTATCAGAGAAGAACATTAAAATAAATACAGTGAATATAATCATATAGTTAAATAACATGACAAAAATTTTATTAGAGACTTGGAAATTAAAAATCTTATCAATATTCTGTAAATAATAAAATTATAATAACATGTAAGGGGGCTAGTGAGATGGCAGAGCAGTTAAAAGTATTTGCTGATCTTGCGGAGGACCCATGTCTGGTTCCCAGCACCCACATCGAGTGGTTCACAATTGCTGTAACTCCAGCTGCAGAGGATCTGATGCCCTGTTCAGGCCTCTCCCCTGCAGGCACCTGAACACGTGACACACAGACATACATAAGTCAATTAATAATAATAATTTTTAACTGTAACTAGCACATTGTGAGTCTAAAAATATCACTAATATTGACAATCATTAAAATCTGTCCAAATGTGACTATTGTCATTCTCTTCCTAAATATATTTTAATTAAAATTTTTCATTAGCTAAGCTCCTTGAAAGTGTTTCCATCAATATACAGCTCACCACTAGGCTGCCTTTCTTAAGCTACCCAGAAAAGCACAGTTTCTTAGATATACATATATCAGATCATTGAGAAATCTTACATTTCCAGGTGCATTAGAGTTGAGCACTGTTCATGATTCTGTTGTATCCAGAAGGCTAGTCTAAAAGAGCTATAAAATAGTAAGTGGACCAAGAAATATTACTTTATCCATGCCACTTTGTGTTTCTTTTTCATGTATATTGCTGAGCCTTGATGTATCATTGAATGAAAATCTAAAAGGCAACCAATTTTACTTTCCTGATTGTATATTAAACCTCAAGTAATTGTATATACATCAGAAAATGTCTTTTTATTCACGTTTTAGCTAATAAATATGAAAACATACACAAACAAAATATATAAAATAAGTTATTCACTGCTAAATGTATTGTCAATTCAATAAGTAAATCGATTATCTATTGATATGCTATTATGATTTTATTACTGATATATGTACTACAAAGATAATTGAATTGCTACTTGTACAAAGAAAGTAATCTTCAATATCTATGATACTCTTTTAAACTATTAGGTATTTGTGATTTTTTTTAATTGATTTCTATTGCTTTGTGTTTACAAGTCTTATTTTCCCAGTCAAATAATAAAAGCATATCTTCATCTTAAAAGACTCCTTTACTATGTTCATAATTTCAAAAGCCATTTATCATCACATTTGGAGTTAAAAAATAAAAGTTAAGAAAACGTTATAACTCATTGGTAGAACACTTGCCTAACATCATGAGACCCTGGTTTTGATTACCAGCATTTAGCATTAGAAAAAAATCAGTATAAATACCAACAAAACTATTCCCTATTCCGCTTCTTTAAAAAACTAGCACAGAGCTGAGCATGGTGGCACAAGCCTTTACCCCAGCATTTTGGAGGCAGAGGCAAGTGGATCTCTAAGTTCAAGCCCAGCTTTGTCTACAAAGTGAGCTCTAGGGTAATCAGGGCTTCAAGGAGAAATGTTTTCTCAAAACAAACAAATCTAACATAGAATAAGTCCTAGAAGTAAAGTAAGCTGTGCACCTCACAAGCTATGTGAATCTGTATAATATACAATATCTCTCTCTGCCCAAGTTGTCTTTCTTTTCAAAAACATAGAACCACATCATTTACTTTACAAGACAAAGATTAAAAAAAATTAACAAACTAAAATATAGAAAGTGCTTAAAGCAAGTTTGGAACTTACTAAGGATTGTATGATTGATGTCACGGTTTCTGTGGTGATTGCTGTCCTTTTAACTATGTCTATGTCCTATACTCAGGATATATTACAATCCTTTATTTAGTGGTGACATATTCACCTAGTTTAAAACCTTTCTTTCACCCCAGTACAATTTCTATTTCTTTCATAGTTAGCACTCTGCACAGCTCTGTCATCTTAAAATGTATTGAATTAGATATTTGACTAGTTAGTATTTACTTCTCTTACTCCTCTCTATAAGACATTTGGCTTGCCTAAGCCAATGATTTTGCCTTTCACAGTGTCTTCAATTTATTTGATGAACAGCTCTGTCAGCAATCTCCAAGACCACCCCAGGTTCAGCAACTCACAAGGAGAGCTCAGCATATAGCTTCATTGAAGCTATGATTTATTGTGGTAAAAAGAAACAAAGCAAAACTTGAAAGGTTCAAGGTGTATGGAATGAAAATTAGAATCAACCAGGTGCACAAGCCCGAGAGTCTTCTCTCTGGGGACTCACCCAGGGCATGATTCTCCATCCTGGGTAGAAGCGTCATCTACCAGGGAAGCTCATTAGAGCTTCAGTGTCCCAGGTTTTCACTGGGGGACTGGTCAAGTGGGCATTCTGCCTAACCTATAGCAAAATTCTGTGCTCACATATAAAAACAGGTGCCTGGCATAAACCGTAGTCTTTGTATAAACAGTCTACGTAAGCATAGTGAGCCATAAGGCTTTTATATCACTGTAAGTTTCCAGACATATTTGACAAGGACTAATTGTGCAAATAGGCCTTTCTTTTTCCACAAGAGCCTATCACAGAAAGTATCCAAAAATAATTTGTACCAACTAGACTACATGGTATAAGCTCTCCAATGAAACAAAGTTAGTGAAATAAGCGAGACTCAAATATATAACTCATAATGCAGCTATAATGTTAGATAAATAGTTAAGGATTCACTTAACTAACATTGACCCGAGAACTAACACTAAAATATGCACTATGCTAGTTATCTAGAATGCAAAAATGTCAAAATGAACACACACAAAACAGCAGAACATGTGGTTATTATAATAGAATAAAGCAATATTGATCAAAAGGTGCAAAGTTGCAGTGTAGACTGTGACTACACTAATGGCTGACTGCAATTAATAATGTGTAACTATACACTGGAAATCTCCCAAGAGACTTCAGGTGCTTTTAAACACCACCTTTCCCGAAACAAGGCCCTATTGTGAGGATATTGATAGGTTAGTTTGCTTGACTATGGTAATAATTTTCACCATTATAACCAAAACATTTTGTGTATCATAAATGTGTACAATAAAAAGGGAAGTAAAAACAAGTGAGTTTAATATAAAACTAATCTAATATGCTTTTAATATTTTTGTTTTAGTTTTCAAAACAAAAGGCAAAAATTAAGGACTCTCCATATAAACAAACAAATAAACAAAATTCTGCCACCAGGCCAAAAGGCTATGTATTAGTAGCAAATGTAAAAGGTGTGTTTGGCCTGGGAGATATTCTCAGCACTACCATTGGAACTGGAGCTGTACATGTTCTGACCCTACAACAGGTAAAGATGAGAAGGAATCCATTATCTTTCTCCAAACATCATGTTCAAAAGAGATTAGGACCCACTGAACTAGAAATCTATTTTAAAAAATCAAAGCACCAGATGCCAATCTTGAAACAGTGAAATTGAGAAGAACGAATTATTACAAATCTAAAAAAATAATTTTACAAAATAGATTAGAAAAAGGAAGATTCATCACCAGAAACCACAATGAAACAACCATTTTTGAAATACATCTTAACATGATAATGACTATGTATGGCAAAACCATAGCCAACATTATCTTAAATGGAGAGATACTCAAAACAATTCTATTAAAATCAAGAGCCAGATATGGATGTCTACTATCCCCACTCCTTTTTAATATACTGCTGGAAGCACTAACCAGAGAGATAAGGTGAGAGAAGGAAACTAAAGGGACACAGACAGGAAAAGAAGAAGCAAAATCATTCATATTTGCAGATGCTCTTACATTATGCACAAGATCTCAAAATTCCCCAGAAAAGTTCTACAAACAACCAATAAATTTAGCAAAGTGGCAGAGTGCAAAATCAACTTACTTACAAAAATCACCAGCCTTTCTCTACACCAGCAATAAACACACCGAGAAAGGGATCGTGGGTACACTATCATTTGCATCAAAGATAATAAATATTTAGGAATAACCCTAACCAAGGAGATGAAAGACTTCTACAATGAAAATCCAAAAATTCACATGGAACTGGAAAAGATTTCAGACAGCCAAACTAATCCTTAGCAAAAGGAAGAATACTGGAGCGACTGACATCCCAGATTTCAGGACTGAGCTATACTAATAAAAACAATATGGTACTGTCACAAAAACAGACATGTAGTCCAATGGGATAAAATAAGAGACCCACACATGATTTCACAAAACTCCTGTCATCTGATATTTGACAACTGGTCACAATGCAAAGTTAAGTAGATTGTGGCCCATCCAGCCCCAATGGATACAATTTCATGTAGCATAGCTCCTGTACCTGTGACTCAGGGAACATTGGGAAGGGAGACTGAAGGATTGTAAGAGCCGGAATGCCAGGAAGTCAGCTGTGAGACTGCCTCTCTTAGGAAGCGATGCATAACAAGACTTGAATAACATCAATAGACATGCTAACATGGAAGTGGTAAAATTTCATGAGGTCCGACATCTAGACAATGAACTATAGGCAACAAATGACTGCTGAGAGAGAGAGAATTAGCCTCTCATAGGAATAACCCCCCCAATTGGTTATCCAATACAAAGTTGTCAGTCTTGAAACATATACACACCAACAATAAAAGTTGACTCAGCAAGTTTTGTTTATAAATTTCTCCATATATATGCACATAACAATAACAAAGAAAAAGAGGCTATCAACTTGAGGGGTTAAGGCATGGAAGGGTTTGGAGGAAGAAGAAAAAAATCAAACAAACACACACAGACATATGGGAAGAAACTAGAACCAGGTAAATATTATCCTTTATAAAATAATCTAGAGGCAAGCACTCCAGGATTCCACTCTATGAGGTAAGTAAAATAGCTGAGTTTGTATAAGAAAAGCCATCACACAAGGCTTTCAGGGACTGAGTAAAGAGAAAATGGGAATCTCATGTTCAGGTTTGAAGCATTAGTTATGTAAGTTTCATGGTTATAAGGGTCTGTCGAACAACACTATGTCTACAAGTTATAATTCTGTGCTTTACACTAGAAATTAGATAAGAGAGTAACTTCCATACTACATGATCTTCATTTATCATGAGAGAAAAATAAATTTAGTTAGAAGGATGGGAAGAATGAGACATGAAGGGGATGTGAATTTGAAAGAGAATCAGCAATACTAAATACTATGGGGAAGCAAAAGAGTGAGGAGCAGACTAGCTGGACAGCATGGAATCCAGGACAGAGATGAAGAATGCAGTTAGAAATACAGTAATCACTCATTCCATCATGACAAGTAGACGAAAGTACAATGTGGAGGAACTTCCTGTTGTTCAGGTAAGAACTAAGAATTGCTTTGTAAGAGAGTTCATTTCCAACATAACTAGGAGGCATGGCCTTATGTGCTCAGAAGCAGGACAGTTGGACTGAGAAAAATTATGATTATTGCATCAAGAGAATTGAGATAAATGGTGATGAAAAACAGAGTAGCAGACGTTGCAAAAAAGAAGAGAGGGAGAAAGAGGGAGGGAGGGAGGGAGAGAGGGAGGGAAGGGGAGAGAGAAGGGAGAGAGAGAGAGAGAGAGAGAGAGAGAGAGAGAGAGAGACAGAGAGAGAGAGAGAGACAGAGAGAGAGAGAGATCAGACTTTGCGGGCCTGAGTGATGGTCCAGTGGTTACAAGCACTTTTTGCTCTTGCAGAAGATCAGGGTTTGGTTACCAGCAACCCACATAGCAGCTAACAGCTATCTGCAACTTTAGTTAATTGCTGCCCTCTTCTTGCCTCTGCAGGTACTGCATGCATATGGTACACAGACACACAAGCCAGAAAAATATACACACATAAAGCAAAATAAATAAATAAATAAATCTTTACAAAAGAATCTACTGCATAATGCTTCATGAAAATAATGTGGGAAAACATTGTGTTTATAGTTGGCTTTGTTTGAAAAACAGAAATATGTGAAACAGAAAATTGTGAGAAATTTGTTTCAATTTCAGTATTTATTAACAACTTGTCTAGTTGGCATTATATATTTTTAGATTTAGCCATTTTGGAATTATATAGTACTCATACTAATTTATGATACTATCGACAGAAACACACAAGAGCTCATTCTATACCAAAATGGAATTCATGAGAACAGCTGCTTGCTTTTTCAATTGAATTAGATCTCCAAGTAACTTTCACAACTAAAAGGTTTCGTAAAATCTACAAATGGCTTTTATCTGGAAGAAAACGTCAAATAATTTTAAATTGGAAGATACTAGAGAAGAAAATAATCTATACAGAAATTCTGTCAGATCAGAAAATGGATTATCCTAGAGCTCTTGAATTTCCATTATTATATTATCACAACGATTTAGTGAAACTAAATCATTACCCCATTTTGATCCTATCACACAGATTATTTAGACTTTGCTAGAGTTGGGAATTGCTTTCCTTTTCAACAGCTGGAACTGAACAGGTCTAATTCACACTTGTTTTCCTTCCTCCGACTTTGTTTCCTCTCTTTCCCACCCTCTCTATGCTTTACCATGACAGAGAAGAAACAGACTTGAAGAGCAGATACATTGTTATTCTGTAGCTGTCTGTTTTTCACAGTCTAATACAGTGTTTCTAACAAAAGGTGGAGTTGCAAGTGTTACATAGTGACTTTGTGCTTCTTGTTGTATGAATATTATTTAGTTCAGATTATTTAGGTTGAGAGATCTTTATTGAAATAAATGTCAAAGAAAAAGTACTAATATTTTAATTTAATATTTAATTTAATATTTTAGGCCTGGTCTACATAGTGAGTTCCAGGATAGCTAGAACTACATAAAGAGATCCTGAAAAAAAAAAAAAGGAAAGAAATTCATTAACTTCCTTTCTCACTTCCATTTACTCCCTTCAACCCCTCCCACGTCCCTGCTCACTCCCTCTCAAATTTATAGCCTCTTCTTCCTTGATTGTATGTTTGTATAACTAATCATATAAATACAACCTGCTGAGTCAACAGTGCCGTTGTGTGTCTGTGATTTTAGAGCTGGCCACTTTGTTTCTGGTAACCTATTAGAGGAAATCATCCCCAGGAAAGACTCGTTTCCCTTCTCGTCACAGTCATTAGTTGCCTGTAGTTCTTTGTCTAGGGGAGGGACCCTGAGAAACTCCCCCTTTCTCCTTAGCATATCTCAGGGTAATGTCAAGGTTTTGGGCAGCTCAGTTGTTGGGATATCGTGGGTGTGGCTTCCTGTCACTTCTAGGAAGCACAATCTTACAGCAGACTTTTGTTCCCTGGTCTTCCATTCTTTCCACCTCCTCTTCTGCAATGTTCCCTGTGCCTTAGTACTGGAGTTTTGAAAGTATAGAATCCCTCTACTTTGGATAAAACTGTAAAAGGGATATTCTGAACTTGCCACAGGCTGATTTAAAATTTCTTCTGGGTCCATTAGCATCCACAGGTGATACTGATTTCTCTAGTGCATGTCATACAATCTCAGAACAAGATAGAACAATCTTGTGGGTAATATTCCCATCAACCCAGCAGAGTTTGGGTTAGTACACAAGAAGCAAGCTCATTCATTGAAGTAAATATCAGCATGTACACAGACTATTTGAAATGTGCATGTGGGTGTTGAGAAATCTTTACTTCCTTCAGAAGTAATTATCTAATTACAGAGACACTGAAAAAAATTCTGAGTGTAATAGAATGATCACTGTATTATCCCCAGTATATCATTGCTGGCATGTAACACATCATACCACAGAGAGCAGAGGGAGTGTATATCTAAGTCAAGGATCCCAAAGCCTCAGCCCCATGGGAATAGCAAGGACTTATCTGAGTTATCTTATCAGGTTCGGATGCATGCCAAACCTTTCTCTGGTCCAAGTATAGATGTTTAGGAACCCTTCCACTAAAAGCTTTGTAAGTAGACACTATCAACCACAGCTGTGTGTTGTTTTTTTGAGACAGTGTTTCTCTGTGTAGCGCTGGCCATTCTGGAACTCACTCTGTAGACCAGGCTGGCCTCTAACTCACAGAGATCCACCTGCTTCTGCCTCTGCCTCTACCTCCAGAGTACTAAGATTAAAGGTGTGTGCCACCACCAGCTGGCTCAACCACAGCTTCTTCCTCTTGGATTATGGCAAGCTCAGATTCCTCCTCTACAGAGAATTCCTTCTTAGATAAGCTAACCTAGATGGCAGCAACTTGGCCAGTTGGAGCCAAGGAACAACACAAAGTCAAACCATGCAATAAATCTCACACAAGAGGTTTATTGTGGGGGTGAGGGGGTATGGGATGCAGAGGCTGCCTCTGAGTGAGGGTGGAAGGGAAAGAGAATGCGGAGAGAAGGCACTTGCTTTTTACAAGGGATATAGCACATGCACATAGGGAGGATACAGGGCTCGCAGCAATAGCAGGATTGGACAGCATCTTGGTGGCTGATGATGAAGTGTCCTGCTGTCACTAGGTTACTGAAAGTGAGCTTAAGGGCAGGGTTTTCCAACATCATCTCCTCCTCCTTCCTGCTGTAACTAATAAACAAGCTGAGTTTCCCTTGCTGCTTTTGACGTGTGTCCACCAGAGTGCGAGGTCTATCCAATCACAGCTTTATGGTGTGCATATCTCATTTCTTCATTCCCTATCACCCTGGTTAGGTCAGTCCTGAAGGCCCTGCTGGTCATGGCAATGCATGCTTTCCATAATTATTTCGCATTCCCCTTTTATGTTTGTTTTGAAATTATATAAATTATATAAAATCTACTGAATTTATATAATTTAATCCTACTAAATTGAGTAAAGAGTGCTTTTGAGGACTGTCAAGATGGCTTAGTGATTAAGAACACTCATTATTGCAGATGAAGTGGATTCCGTTCCCAGCACCTACATGGCGGCTAAAATCGTCTGTAATTCTAGTTCCCGAGGTCCCAATGCTTCTTCTGACCTCGCTATGCCCATACATACACAAAGGCACACACACACACAGATTCACACACACACACACACACACACAGAATACTCTTGACATCATTATTTCATGTTTCTAATGATATTTGTTTGGTGTGTCTTATAAACAAGTATTGGTCAGGTAATGATTTAAAAGCCAACATTTTCCATCAACTTCAAGAGTTAATGAATACTGATTGGATTACATTGTTCAATCACTGTCATACAACCCTGACTCCTATTTGTAAGCAATTATAAAGCACATGGGAGCTGAAACAAGGGATGATCTATTATTTCCTTGTATAATGTATTAAATATCTTGATATCACACATGTGACCAGATTATTTGCTAATAGATCACCATTTTTCCTTCATTTTTTTAACCTTTCCCATTCTAAGCAAGGTCATGACAGTCAGCAATGCCTTATCTCAAGTAATTTATTTATTTATATTTTTAGGTATAAAACAAGTTTAAAAAACATATTTTACTCAATGCCTTTCTGATTATTGGTGTTTTTTAAAGTTTAAGTTCAAGAAAAATAATAGTTTATAGGTATCTGTAATCACACAAAGATGATTACCTTTATATGAAACAAAGCAATGGAATTTACAGAGGGCAGAATCAAGGGCATAACAGAGGGAATTAAAATGAAACTTCTAACCAACCAGAATCACATTGCTTCATGTATCAATTTGTAGGGAGAGGGTGCAGACCAGCAGAGAAATGACCAGATAACTTCAATGAGAGCAAAGTGTTTGTAAAGGTCTAATATGATTAAATGTTAGCAATCTATGCTAATTCAATCTATTCATTTCCACATGGACTAATATGACATAATCTTAAAACTCATCTCAATATATGTAGTTGATATATCAAGAATCACTTATGCTTTTTAAAATATAGTATTTTTATTAATTCTTTGACAATATCTTAGATGCATCTAAGGTTATTTTGATATTTACTCCCACAGCTCCTGTTGATTCCTTCAAGATCCACTCTGTCCCCCTCCCCAACTTTGCTTCCAAAAAGCCCCAAAAACCTACTGATTCCTATTTGTGTGTCCTTGTACTCATTGGTGTGGATCCATCCTCACATGTGCTAGCATAAATGAGTTTGATTTTGATATGTTCGATAGTTTCTGTATGTATATATGTATGTAAACACACATACACACACACACACAGAGGGGAGGAGATGCTGGAGGATATAAGAAAACAGTGTGAAAACTAAATAAATAAAAAACAGAAGCAAGTGTCTAGTCTTGAAAGAAAAATCCTTCCTTGGCAAGCATAGGGTTGATTCTTTGAGTATCAAATGCTCTTATGAAACAACTACTGTCCAATTTTTAACCTCCAGCCTCACCCCTCACTCCAACACTAAATCTCTCATATCACAAAGCAGCTTTTGGTCTTTGATTCAAGCATCAAATTCTCTCTTTCTCTCTCTCTCTCTCCTTCTCTCTCTCTCTCTCTCTCTCTCTCTCTCCCTCCCTCCCTCCCTCCCTCCCTCCCTCCCTCCCTCCCT
>CABHPH010118064.1:0-10996 GCA_902168325.1 Peromyscus nudipes
GCACACCTTTAATCCCAGCACTCGGGAGGCAGAGGCAGGCGGATCTCTGTGAGTTCGAGGCCAGCCTGGTCTACAAAGTGAGTTCTAGGAAAGGCACAAAGCTACACAAAGAAACCCTGTCTTGGAAAAAAAAAAATATCTGTACCTCAGAATCTGGCCTTTTATAGTTGCTTTGGTCATCTGACAGGTCTGAAGGAAGACTTTCTTTCTTTCCACCTGGGGTTTTGTCAATAAACCATCCTCCCTCAG
Organism: Peromyscus nudipes; assembly: GCA_902168325.1. Classification (NCBI taxonomy): domain Eukaryota; kingdom Metazoa; phylum Chordata; class Mammalia; order Rodentia; family Cricetidae; genus Peromyscus; species Peromyscus nudipes. The sequence continues at coordinate 250 of CABHPH010118064.1, forward strand.
AGTCTCTGGCAGGGGTCTTCAATGGCATGGAGCCCATTTTAGAAGTCAGCAATGGCACTGAAGTGGTGGCTTCTCTCTGTTCCAACTTCGGAGTGTTGGAAACAGAATCAGGGTTTCCTTTCCGATACAAAGATAGCAGGGAACTGTTCATGTGATTTGCTGCCTGGTAAAAACATGATTTCAGACTAAGTTACTCATGAAGTTAAAGCTTCAGTACCTAAACTAAAAAGCTTTGTGTATTTACTTTAAACAACTTCTCTCACAACATTTACAGTCAGAATACACAGGTTATTAGTTAGTTTATTTCCAAACAAGCTTTTACTATCCAAAACTACTATAACCACTCTAAGGTAACAGAGAACCAGGCCAATTCATAATTGGTGATTAAATAAAATGGACTGGTAATCAGTGAATGATCAACTCAACACTGGACCAAACATAATGGAGTACTGTAATCACTTTGTTAATAAATTCAAACCTTTATTTACCAAGAAGAGAAAAACTAAGAAGCAACTGCTAACTTGCTGCATGTTTGGTATATCTTTTTATTCAGGCCTGTCCTCAGTAATGTTGCCTCCCTGGCAGAAAGTATGCCATTTATGTAGCCCTGGCTGGCCTGGACTCAGAGAACTGCCCACCTACGCCTCCCAAGTGCTGAGATTAAAGGTGACACAGACCTGGTGAGTTTCTTTTTTATTATTACTTCCCTTAATATTCCAATCTGCCTTTAGTTTTGACTATTGTTTTCCCTCTTTCTCCTTTATATAACTAATTATATAAGTACAGGAAAGATGATTAAACTATTGATGGCGTGTATTGGGAGCATTCAATTATGTATTGATAATGATGGACAAGGTCCTTCATTCTATTTTTGACTTTTTTCTAAGAAAGGATTACAAAGAGTAAGGAAAAAAAATTGGGGCTGGGGTGATGGCTCAGCAGTTGAGAACACTGGCTGCTCTTGCAGAATACCCAGGTTCAGTTCCCAGGTCCCACGTAGTAGTAGCTCCTAACTCCAGTTCCAGGGTATCCAATGCCCTCTTCTCTCAGGCACCAGACATGCATATGGTGCACATACATACATGCAGGTAAAACAGTCAAATACATAAAACAAAAATAAATGAATCTTAAAAAAAAGAGAGAGAAAAAGAAATCAAAGTGGGCTCACTCAATGTTTGGCTTACCTGTGGATCTGGGTAATCTTCTATGTTTGAATCATCATCAGAATAGCTTTCAGTGTACCTAAGGAAGAGAGAGAGAGAGAGAGAGAGAGAGTGTGTGTGTTTTGGAGCCTTTTCTCTTACTATGCCAAATAAGTCAATATATTGAGGCAAAACATAATGAGTCCCATAATGGCTGGACAGTGGTGTCACACATCTTTAATCCCAGCACTTGGGAGGCAGAGGCAGGTGGGTCTCTGTGAGTTTGAGGCCAGCCTGGTCTACACAGTGAGTTCCAGGACAGCTAAGGTTACACAGAGAAACCCTGTCTTGAAAAACAAAAAACAAAAACAAAAACAAAAAACAACAGAGGAAAAAAAAAAGAGTCCAAGTGAGAGCCTTAGAGATGGCTCAGTGGTTAAGAACACTTGCTGTGCTTACAGAAGGCCAAGTTTGGTTCCTAACTCCAGCTCACAAGGGATATGATGCCCTCTTGTGGCCTCCACAGGCACCCACATACATATGGTATCCACTAACACAGGCACATTCACTTACAAAAATAATTTAAAACAAAACCAAACAAACCTCAGGCCAGTGTACCACTCAACCACCATCGGAGAAGCTTCTCTGTATAGTAGATGAGAATTAATACAAACCCACAATTGGATCATGCACAGTAATGTGAGAGACTTTGGAGCACTCAGTTTTAAATGGAGTGTGTTCACCAAACCCCTCCCCCAAGACTCAGGGATCTGTGCAGAAGAGGAGGCAGAAAGGTTGCATGAGCCATAGGTGGTGGAGGACTTCAAGTAAACAGAGTCCTCCAGACACAACAGGATTGATGCACATCTGAAGTCACACAACACTACGGCAGCATGTGCAAGACCTGCACAGGTTCAAACTGGACAAAATCCCACCACTGAAAAGGAAGTGGCCACAAGAAGTTAATTCTAATTGAAAGCTACTAGGAAAGGGAGTGTCACTGGATAGATTAACCACTTTCCAAGGAAAGCCTCGTATTTGGGAGGAGTTAGTTGACTAACACAAAATGAACTCCAAGGTTTCTTTGTGGCCTTTTTGTTTTAGCATTTTTTTTCTTACTAGTTTTTGTTTGTTTTGGTTTTCATTTTTTGCTTGAGAGGGAGAGAGAAAAGGAACACAAGTTGAGTGGGTAGGAAGGTGGGGAGAATCTAGGAGAAACTGGGAGGGGAACACTATCAAAATACATTATATTAAAATTTTTTAATTAAAGAACAAAACAACTAAATAATAAAAATAAATCTTAGGAAAGAGCATTATGATCAAAGGAACTAGGATTTAAAAATCCATTTTAAACAGCCAGGTGTAGGTGTGTGTGCCTTTATTCCCAGCACTTGAGAAGCAGAGAGGAAGGCTGGTCTCTGTGAGTTGAGGCTAGTCTGATCTACCTAGAGAGTTCAAGGACAGCCAGGAGTACACTGAGAGACCCTGTCTCAAAACTAAACTAAATTGAAAATAAAAATCCATTTAACCGGTTAAAACCCTGTACTTAATGTCGCTGAGTATCAGCTTCCTTATCTATCAAATAATAAGGAATGTCTCATTGTTTTGTTTTAATGTGTACAGGTGTTTTGCCTGCATGTATGTACACGTGCCATGTGTGTATCCCCTGGAACTGCAGTTACAGACAGCTGTGAGCAACCATGTGAGTGCTGGGGATCACACCTGGTTCCTCTGGCAGAACTGAGCCATCAACCCAGCTACAAAAATGTTTTCATTTTTAACATGAGTGCTCCAGCCATAACATATTTAAACATTAAAATTTACTGCCATCTTTTAATATACCTGGCGTTATATTAAAGCAAAGAATAACGATGATGAGACAACTCTGCTGGTAATACAAAACAGTAAACAATTTCCATGCCACATGCTACAAAGATTACAGCAAATCTCTGTAACCAGATGTGAAGAAAACACTCCCAAGGGATCTAAGAAGGCCCAAGACTGACATCTTCACTGACGTTGGAAGGTTGAGTGGGATTTGTGAAAAAGAAATGAATGCTCAAGTCACTGAACACCAGTCAAAGCACCTTTAGGTGTAGAGAACAATCAATATGATGTTCAGGCGTGGCTGCACCGCTGCCCGAAAAGAGCCACTGGAGGGTCTCCAAGTGTGCCTGTGGGACTTTGGAAATGTGCTTCCCAGTACTCACTCGTCGTCTTCGTCTCTTCTTGCTCTTTTTGCCAGATGTTCCTCTTCTAATTCTTTAAGATTCTTCAGCTCTTTCTCACTACTAATTACGTTAAATACTGAAACAAATAAACGATAAAACGTCATGAGCTAAAACCAGTATTTCCATAAATGTTGATAATTCTGCTCCAACAGTAAAAGACTCACCTTTTTCTACCTGAATCCTAAAAGCATTTCTTTTTCTTCGGCCATAATCTACACTGGGAAAAAAAATTTTTTTTTTAGCACACAGTTTTCACAAATATTTTCTACTAAACTTGCAATGTTATATACGGGTAAACTGTCATGTGCCACTCTGGGAACAAAATGGGGCCCCTTGTCTCAAACTCAAGACAGGCTAAGAGATCCACCTGCATCCTGAGTACTTCTCTGCCAGACCAGTTACACTGACTTTTTTGTTTTGTTTTTGGTGTTTGAGACAATGTTGGTAAGTAGTCCAGTCTAGACTCAAACTCAGAATTCCAACAAAGTACTGGGATTATAGGTGCAGGCCACTATGTCCAGCTGATCCTGACATGACTTTAGAAGGAAATGTGTCAGCTAATTTTTAAAATATCCCTTATCTAACATTTCCTCATTATTAATCAAACATTTATAAGACTGTATGCTAAAGATAGTGCACAAAAGTTTGATGAACAGTGTCTGTGATTTCCAATTACATTCTTTTGTTTTTTTGGAGATAAGGTCTCGTTATGCAGTCCTGGCTCTGTCTTACAACTCACAGAGATCTACCTGCCTCGGTCTGAGAGCTGCGACATCATGCCTTCAACCAATATAAATTATTCATACTGGATATGTTGGTGAATGTTGTAATCCCAGAACTCAGAAGGCAGAGGCAAATGGAGTTTAGTGAGTTTAAGGACAGTCTAGTCTACATAGTAAGTTATAGGTCAGCCACAGCTACATAGTGAGACTCTGTCTCCAAGGAAAACAACAACAAAAAATAAATAAACAAATAAATTAATTTAAAAAAAAAGGTACTAGGACCCACATGGTGAAAGGAGAGAACCAACTCCTGCAAAGCTGTCTCAAGTACACAGGTGTGCATAGGATATCTGCGCTCGCGCACTCACTCGCGCTCTCTCTCTCTCTCTCTCTCTCTCTCTCTCTCTCTCTCTCTCTCTCACACACACACACACACACACACAAACACACAAATTAAACATAATTTAACATTTTTTCCAATAAGGTGCACGGGCTAGGGAGATGGCTCAGTGGATAAAGTGCTTGTGTCCAAGACTCACATAAAGATAGGTACAGGGAGACAAAGTAGAGACAGAATTTCCAGAAACTGGCAGGTCAGCTAGAGGAGTATAAAAATAAGAGCCTTGGGGCTGGACAGATGGCTCAGCAATTAAGAGCACTGTCTGCTCTTCCAGAGGACCAGACTTCAATTTCCAGCACCCACATGGCAGCTAACAACTGTAACTCCAGTTCCAGGGGATCTGATATCACACACCTGGTGCCTGATGTCACATATGTGGTACACAGTCACACACTCAAGTACACACAAGTATACACATGTACACATAAGATAAATATACATAAAAGACAAAAACAAGGCCAGATGTGGTGGCACACACCTTTAATCCCAGCACTCAGGAGGCAGAGGCAGGCAGATCTCTGAGTTTGAGGCCAGCCTGGTCTACAGAGCAAGTTCTAGGACAGCCAGGGAGGAGGACATGGGATGAGACAGGACAAGACTTGGGGGTGGGGTGGGTGGTGGTGTCAGTGACATAAGACAAACGAACAAAAAACAAGAGCCCTTGCCTCAAACAAGGCAGAAGGCAAGGAATGACTCCTGGACTGCCAAGATGTGTGTGCACACAAGAACATGTTCACACACACAGGAAAAACAAAACAACCAGGTACTCAGTTCATTTAAATGGAGACCATGAAGTGTGAGACTTTTATTAAGCAAGCCTATTAAAATGGAAGAAAACAGAACACAACATTCAAGACAACAATAAAGAGTAATCTACAACTAGCAAGAACCACCTATGTGAGGGCCAACATTCAATCACTAAAGCTTACCTCTCTCAAAGGGGTAAGTTTATACAGCCAAGGTTGACCTCAACTTGCTATGAACTTGAACTTCTGTCTTCACCTTCTGGGTGCTGGGACTACAGGCATTCACCATCAGCCTCGTTTTTAAAGCTGTGGTACTGTGGACAGGACCCAGGGCTTTGTTCATCCTGGACAATCACTCCCCGAACTGAACTACATTACCAGCCCAAGATTAACTCTTTTCTAAATGGTGCTCAGTTAAGACTCAGTCAAGACAGCTACACATCATTAAAAAGATAAAGCCAGGCCTGATAGAACACACTTGCAATCCCTACACTCTGGAGGTCGAGGCAGGAGGACTATGGGTTTGAAGACAGCCTGTAATACATCAAAACAAGACCTTGTCTTAAGAATAAAAGATAAATTAGAAAATGACTAACTAAAAACCACAGGCACAATTATAACAAAGTAAGAAGGCTTGGCAGGTGGAGCCATATAAGCCTAACCACCTGGATATGATTTCTGGAACCCAAGAAAGGTGGAAGGAGACAACTTCACAAAGTTGTCCTCTGACCTCCACAGGCATGATATGGCATGGCATCTGTACACGTGCACACGTGCATGTATACACACAGAGAGAACACACTGATAGATTTTTCTGTGCAGCTCTGGCTGTCCTGGAACTCACTCTGAAGACCAGGCTGGCCTCGAACTCACAGAGATCCGCCTGCCTCTGCCTCCCAAGTGCTGAGATTAAAGGCGTGCGCCTCCACTGCCCAGCCCCACTGGTAATGTTTTAATTAAAAGAAAAAAGCAAAGGTGTTTTTGCTGGAAAGCACAGGACTCCATCCTTGGACCCACAATTATTAACTAAGATAGGACAAAAGCTGGCATCTCTGCCCGCCCTTTCACTTGCACCAGGCTCCTGTATCAGGACAGTAATCACTCAGGAGTGTCTACCTAATCCTTTCATCCCTACAAGGCCGAAAACACAAAATGTTGCCCTAAACCCCTAATCATCTTTGATTCCAGGCATGGCAAAACCTGGTAGCACAAGCCATACCCCAAATAAGAATAATTACTTCCCGCCGGGCAGTGGTGGCGCACGCCTTTAATCCCAGCACTCAGGAGGCAGAGCCAGGCGATCTCTGTGAATTCAAGGCCAGCCTGGTCTACAGAGCAAGTTCTAGGAGAAGGCACCAAAACTACACAGAGAAACCCTGTCTCGAGAAAAAAAAAAAAAAAAAAGAATTACTTATGATGGTCCAGACTACACCCTGAAGAGTAATCATTTTATAGGAACCAGATTAATTCCTTCAAAGATGACAGTGCTAATTTCAGACCCTCGTGGAGCAAGAACTGGGGTAATGATCCACTAGTGACACCTTGATCAGAATTGTTTAATTACGCATATCTCCTGCTCTACTGTCTCGATTCTCCCTGTTTAAACTTGAAGCTCCATTCAGTATCCTGAAGACAAACAGGTGGAACCTTTTTATCTGTTCCTCTTCCCAGTGTACTAATTAAATTAACTAAATAAACTAAATAAACTAATTAATTAAATTAACTAAATAACTAAATAAACTAAGTAAATTCTTTACTTCTTTCATTCCTCATCTTTATCTGATGGACTAGGAGACCCCAGCCTGCTGGGGCCAGGCTTTTACCCTAAACTCCAATTACACAACTATCAAAGTAAGATTTACTCCAATTACACAACTATCAAAGTAAGATTTAAAACAATGAGAAATCTAACCTAATTTTCAAAAGACCTAAGAATATATAGAGCATAAAAATTATAGCATTTGGGGGCTGAGAAATGGCTCCACAGTTAAGGGCACATGCTGTTCTTGAAGAGGACCCAGATTTGTTCTCCAGCACCTTCATGGCAGCTCACTGCTGCCTATAATTTCCTTTTCAGGGTATCTGATGCTCTCTCTGCACCCAAAAATGTACACTGTGCATATACATATATACAGGCAAACACTCATATACATAAAAAGTAAACAAATCTTAAAAGGGTGAGGCTGGAGATGTGGCTCTTGTAGAGGACCCAAGTTCTGTTCCTAGCAGCCACTTGATGCCAGTCTTAATTACATAGCAAATTTGAGGCCATTCTGTGCTATATGAAAGCCTATCAATAAAACAAAGCAAAGCCAGCACACAGGCTTCCTCAACAAACCTTCTCACCAGAATTAATCTTGTCCACTGTTAACAGCACTTTACTTTTAAAGTAGCAATAATTCAGCTGTTAAGAAGCCTGTAAGATACATTGAAAACATGAGGCTTATACTGGAAAGCAGTTGAGGGTTAGGGATGTAGGGTGGCTAGGAGAATGCTTGCCTAGTGAGTTCAATCTCAAGCAACAAATAAAATCAGATATGGTGGCACACACCTGTAGTCCCAGCACCTGAGCTGCAGGCAAGAACATTCAAAGTCACTCTGGGCTACAAGTTTGGAGGCCAACTTGGGCTGCATGAGACCTGCTCTCAACAAGATGAAAGCCAGAGGCAGAGGCGGGCAGATCACTATAAGGTGGAGACCAGTCTGGTCTACAAAGTGAGTCCCAAGCCAGCCAGGGCTATACATTTAGACGCTGTCTCAAAAAAACAAAACAAAACAAAACAGAAAAGAAAGTACCACCAACATAAAATAAGGGCATTAACAGCTATAAAAAAGGGAGGTGGTCAGGTCAGGTTGAATAAGCATGTTCTCTAAAGACATCCCTTCAATGACTGTGGTTAGCATAGATTTGAAGAGTGGTTTTCAATGATGGTGGTAGTGGCATTCCTAGCAGGTACTATGAACATGTGAGGGGCTTTTTATACGGTCATAAAGACTGAAGAGCATTAAGAGATTCATTAAGTGAGGATACAACAATTCCATCTAAAGAAATCTACTACTCCTTCAAGACTCTCAGTTGTTCAGCCATTCATTCATGATTGTGAAAAATCCTGAGTTTAGTTACCTAAGCTGGGACCCATCTGCTGTATATGTAAACCCATGTTGAATAGTTTTAAAGGAACTGAACTTTTTAGGAATACAATTAGCTTACAAATTGAGAATTTCCACTGTTGTTTCTTTATTCAACCTGAATCTTCCTTCCTCAGCTTTTCAGGTGGTGGGATTATGGACATGGCCACCAGGCCTGACTCACCTTCCTTGACAGAGCCTGAAAGCTGAGGAAGAACAATCCTTGATGGTTTTAATTTTCTGATGAAACAAAAATGGAAGAAATAGCCGGGTGGTGGTAGCACACGCTTTTAATCCCAGCACTCGGGAGGCAGAGGCAGGCGGATCTCTGTGAGTTCGAGGCCAGCCTGGGCTACACAGCAAGTTCCAGGACAGGCTCCAAAGCTATACAGAGAAACCCTGTCTCGAAAAACCAAAAAAAGGGGAAGAAATAAAGCAATATCTCTATGTCCTGGCCAATCGAAGAGATAACAAAAGAAAAAAGGAGCCGGGGCTGGAGAGATGGCTCAGAGGTTAAGAGTACTGACTCTTCTTCCAGAGGTCCTGAGTTCAATTCCCAGCAACCACATGGTGGCTCACAACCATCTGTAATGAGATCTGGTGCCCTCTTCTGGCATGTGGTCATACATGCCCTATACATAATAAATAAATAAATCTTTAAAAAAAAAATTCTTAAAAAAAAAAAGAAAAAAGGAGCCATTTCCTTTGGTGAAAGGAATTAATAACCCTGAATATAGTAGATGATTATAGATGTTTGTATAACTGATTTGGGATTCAAGTTTATGAATTGGTAGGATAATACCAGCAGCCATTGATATCAAGTGAAAAAATAAGCAAGATGGAATATTTAAAATGAAAAGGGGGAGGGGAGTTTAAAAAAAAAGCAAGGATTAGAGGTATACTTCTTTACCTGTACATTCTTTGCAAGTCAGATGCTAAGATTCCAGTGTCTACATATTTGCCACATCTATTACTGGCGAGGTACTAAAAGAGAAAACATGACATATATTAACTTAAGAGATTTCAATCAGCAAATTAAGAGTTTGAGTTATTCTAACATATACTTTTATGTAAATACTTCAGGAATAAAGTATACCACAAAATACAAAAGCATATCACAAACACAATTTTTTAAAAAATTGCCACAATCTGTAATTGGATTTTTTCTTTCTTTCTTTCTCTCTTTCTTTTTCTTTTTTTTTCATCTATTATCTCCTTTTTTATTTTAAATTTTGTTTTTTTCAAGACAAGGTTTCTCTGTGCAGCTCTGCCTGTCCTGGAACTCAATCTGTGGACCAAGCTGGCCTCAAACTCATAACTCAGAGATCTACCTGCCTCTGCCTCCTGCGTGCTGAGATTAAAGGCATGTGCCACCACCTACCACCTTGGAAGATTTAATTAACATCCTTAGCCACTACAATATCATTAAGGTAGTGAGGGCTTACTATACACTCTATGTTCAGAAACACACACGAATACAGCAGCAAATGTTTAACACCTGTCACTCACAAAACTATCTCCGCTGAAGGCTGGGGCTGGAGACAGTTACCAGTGAGCAGAAGTAACAACTAGAAGTTGGATATAAAAAATTCAAGATAGTCTAGTGGTGGCAGTGCAGAGGCAGGCAGATCTCTGAGTTCGAGGCCAGCCTGGACTACAGAGCAAATTCCAGGACAGCCAGGGCTACATAGAGAAACCCTGTTTTCGAGGAAGGAAAAAAAAAAAAAAAGGAAAAGAAATACAAATGCCTTTCGGGGCGTGGTGACAGAGCCTTTAACCTAGTATTGGAGAAGCAGAGGCAGGAGAATGTCTGGGAGTTCAAGGTTAGCCTGGTCTATCTACATAGCGAATTCCAGGCCAGGCAGGGCTGCAGAGGACGACGCTGTTTCAATAAAACCAAACAAAAACAAAACCTCTCGCTCCCTTTAACTCGTGCTGCGGACTACTGCATCACCGAAGGCATCCACCACACAGGGCTCCCTGGTTATGAAAATAAGAAAACATCGGCAGAGCACCCGGGCTCCCTCTTTTTACTGTTCCCCTAAGGTAACCAGAAGCTCTGGGATTAACGTTTGAATTCTGGGCACCGAGGGCACCGGAGGAAAACCGTGTCCTGATTTAAGAAGAGGTCAGAATCCCGCCCTCGATGGGGAGGGCAGGCCGGTGTCGGCCGCCACCATGGAAACACCCACAAGACCATGCCGGAACCCCGCCGCGCGAAAATGGAGACGCAGGGTCCTGAGGTACCCACGCACCTGAATGACCCGCTGCTTCAGCCTCCCGTCTACGAACACCGCAGGCCTGGGCTTCATGCTGCCGGTGCCAGCCGTGGGCTCTTCACGTTACCGGGAAAGCCTGCGGCAGCCGCCTTCCCCGC
>CABHPH010118065.1:0-28028 GCA_902168325.1 Peromyscus nudipes
GCTCCGGTGTCAGGGATCCCCAGGTCGCACCTAGCCGGGTGCACCCACCGGCTCTGATATAGGCTACTGTTAAATTTCACACCCGAGAGGAGCGGCTGAGGTGCCTATTTAACATGTCAAAGCGGACACTGGCAGCCAGGTTCTCCGGGCGTCCCTCACTCCCTACCTGCTACAGGGTCCTCCTGACTTGCCTACCCCACCTCCTACCCTGAACTCTCTAGCCCAGGGATGTGGCTACTCTTCCCTATATAGTCCAGACATTTTGGTTACCCACACTTTTGTACCTTTGGCCTCCTGGCTTCTGCACCTGGTTCCCTCTCTTCCCCCCTCTCCCACGCGGCCCAGCTCAATCTAGTCATGTCCATTCTGGACTCTCCCACATGTCTCTGCCTCTGACTATGCTCTCCCGCATATCTATAATAAACTTTCTCCTCCACCATACCTAGGAGCCGTCATGTATGTCCTTTCCTTTTTATCTATTTTTTCATTCAGCTGCCTTAGCGGCCCCTGTGAGCTACAGGTTACCAGGGTGCTGCAACCGATGAAGCTTAAAACAAATAGAGAATACAGCTACAAAATCATCCCAAGAAATCAACAGAATGTACTAAGCCGGGGCTTCCCGACCAGTGACAAAGGAGGATGAGCCTTAATACTAAAGCCTTATAAGCCTCCTTACAAGGAGGTTTGTATTGTTTCTGCCACTCTCTGGTCTCTGGTTTGTTGTCTGCTTGTTTGTTTTGTGTGTCTGAAATTGCTCATCTGTAAAATGTTAACAACAGTGAGTGGCGTTTTCTTCATGGGGTGGCCGAAGAGCCTGGAGGGTGCTTACTGCTTATTAATTCTCAAATAGTGCTTGGTACCAATATTAATATTCCTTTTTTTGAGGCAAGGTTTTGTCATGTAGCCCCTTCTGGCCTTGTACACACTTTAGAACACAGGTTGGCCTGGGACTTACAGCCATGCTCCAGCCTCAGCCTCCTGAATGCTGGGGTTATGAGTATGAGCCGGCAGTCAAGCTCACCATTTCCTAATAGAGCAAGCAGATGTCTGCCAGGGCCCCCTTCACAAACACATTTTCTAGCTTTTCTATTATTTTTATGAATATACTTTTTAGAGTGTGTGTGTGTGTGTATGTGTGTGTGTATGTGTGTATGTGTGTGTGTGTGTATGTGTGTGTGGTGCACGTGTGTGCCCAGGTATAGAGACTGGAAGAAGACATGTGATATCACCTTTCTCCATCCTATGCCTGTGAGATAAAATCTCTCACTGAACCTGGAGCTAAGTTGGCAGTCAGCAAGTCCCAGGGATGCTCTCATCGCCCCATGATGCACTGGTGTTACAGAGATGGCTACACCAGGCATTTTATTTGGTCCTGGGAATTCAAACTCAAGTCTTCCTGCTTTTGTGGCAAGTGCTTTTACCCACTGCGCCATCTCTTCAGCCCTAACTTTTCTGTTTTTCTAATAGTCACACTGCAATTGCCTTCTGCCTCTGACAAGCAATATGGATTTTCATCTACAAGCGGTGAAGTCAAGACTCATGTGATGAAGCTGAGAGTGAATCACCCTAAAAGAAAAGGATTGTGGAAAGTCTATTGGCACAAAACGAAATCACCAGTACAGAAGTCTGATGGCAAAGACTTCCATGAAAAGACTTAGGGGTGCAGGCTAAGAAGTGGCTTCACCCTCCTCTGCAGCCTGCTTCCACTTCAGTTTGTGGTCTGATAGGAACTCCATGGGTCATTACAGCTAAGAGCTTCTCTGTCATGGACACTCACGCTACTCAGAGGGGAGCCAGGGTCCTGCAGAGGAAGAGGAGGGAATGTTGCCAGTGGAGGGAGAGCTTAAAGTCTACAATCTCAGCTTCTGTGGGGTTGGGAAGATGGTTCAGCAGTTAAGAATGCTGGCTGCTCTTCCAGAGGATGTGAGTTGATTTCCCAACACTCCCATGGCGGCTCACAACACCTGTAACTCCAGTTCTAGGGAATCTGATGCCCTCTTATGGCCTCCATGGGTACTGCATGCACATGATATACATACACTTAGGCACACAGGCATGAACATAAATAAATATTAAAAATAAGAATAAAAACCTGCTTCTGTAGTGTGGAAGGAGTGTAGTGTTATGGGGGAAAGAAACCAAATACACAAGAGATGAACTGGTCCTGGAGGCACACACCTGCAGTCCCAGCCCTTGGGAGGTAGGGGCAGGAGGATCTTGAGTTCCAGGCTAGTGTAGGCTACACGGAGAGACTTGGTCTCAAAAACACAAACCAAGAACTGCAGGGGTGAGGAAATGGAGACAGTGAAAAGTCATTGTCCTTGACTTTGGGATCTGAGAGGGTCAACACAGGCCTGAGGAAATAACTGCAAAGATAAACACAGGTCTTGAGGGTCATAGGAGGTTGTAAAGCAGTGAAAGATGGTGTCGGTGACAAGGGGTGTCACATATGTGTTGACCTGCCCTGGGCTCCTAGTCACAGGACAGTCAGCACTGATACTCCAGGAGAGCTGGCCACCCTCAAAACAAGTTTCTAATGGGACAGAGGAGCTTGAGTGGGACCTGGGGGGGGGGGGGGCGTAGGGTGGATGAGAGACGAAAAGAGAACCTGAACAGAGGCAACTCGGAAACATGCTGTGGCCAGCCCTGATGCCCCTCAATGACAGGGACTGATGCTTGCCCGAGAAGAGCCAAGGAGGAAACCAGAGCACGGATGACCTTAAGGCTGAGTCTGCATTCGAATTTCAGGAGAGACTAGAAGCCCGAGAGGCCCAAAGAGTAAGAAGAGTATTTCCTCAAGACCTGGGGGCAGGGGGAGTGTGGTTGATATATTGTGCACCCCAATAAACTTATCTGGGGGTCAGAAAACAGAACAGCCACTATATTAAACATAGCAATTCATGTTACAAGGGAGTGTTTTAAAATCTGGGGGAAAAAAATGGCCTGGTAAGATGGCTCAGCATAATGACCTGTGTTTAATCCACAGGTTCTACATGGTGGAAGAGGAAACTGATCCCTCAAGTTGACCTCTGACCTCCACAAGTGTGCATGGTGCATGTGCATATTTGAATGGATACACACATGTACCCCAAATGTAATTTAAAATTTTAATCTGAAAAAAGATGCTAGGAATAGAAAAATGCTTTCCTCAATGTTTACTTATGTACAGCACCCATTTTTCTTTTTATATTTCTGTTCAGAAAACAGAATTGCAGGAAGGTGACAGTTTAGTGGGATTACCTTTGCTGGGTCCTATGGCTAACTTCAAGACAAAAGGAATGTTGACAGAGAGCTTCAAAATTCAGAAACATCAGCTGTCATTGCCCACCTTGGATCCCATCTTGGAGTCAAGTGTGTGTGTGTGTGTGTGTGTGTGTGTGTGTGTGTGTGTGTGTGCTGTATGCCAGGGGGCAAAATAAAATAACAGTTGACATGAACTCTCCATTATTAGGGGGGAGTTTTTTTATTGTGAATAAGAGAGAGGAAATATCTGGAGTCATCTGGAAGTGTCCAGAGCAGAGAGAAAAGAAAGCAGACTGGACATGGCCAGGGCTAGGGGAGTGGGAGAGTGGGAGAGAATAGTAAAGATATCAAGACAGCAAGAGACAGAGACTAGAGCATAGTGGGGGGGGGATCAAGAAATAGAGAGAGGGAGAATAGCTATAGAGTGAGAGAGGGGGGACAGAGAGGAGAGAGAGAGATAGTCCATCCCATGGACAGTTATGTGGATTATACAGAGAACTAATAGCTGGGGGGAGGCGAGGAGGGCTCTTGTAGAAGAGGAGGTGAGGAGGGCTAGTATGCTAGTATGGACTCTGAAATGTATAGCAGGTACTTGTGATACTGAGGGAGCCTGGAGGCCAGTGTGGGTCTTGATACACTGATAGATACCACAGGTGTATGTCATGTTGGAGAGCCATATGTCCCTTCTGCCAGAGGTCAGGGAATTGACTCCTTCTTGGGGACTCAAAACCTGTTTCACAGGTTCCTGAGGAATGCTGGCTTTTATCTAATGCCAGAAAGAGTCTATCTTGAGCTTATTTCTGGATATGTGGATAGCCCGAGACCCAATGTGTGTGTGTGTGTGTGTGTGTGTGTGTGTGTGTGTGTGTGGTTTCATCTGTGTGCTGTAATTTAATATGACCCATCATGAGTGGAAACACAGCATCATGGTGAGCAGTGGGGTCTGATAGCAGACCAGGGTCCTGTCCTGGCTTTGGCAGGGGGTGCCCTATAAAACCTCATCTTTGGTCTTCAATCACTCACTCCTTCTCTAACATGGCGGAGCAGCAGTGTCCTTCCCAGGGCTTGTTTCCAACATTCACCGAAATTTCCAAACCACAGCCCTCCATCTGTGCTAGGCAATGGCGGTATTATTTTCATGTTACTTTTGCTCATGGTGGACCCTGTTATTTATTAGAACAGAAAATCCACAGCATATTTCTTTCTGTGTTTTTTTATGCTTATACTTTGTATATGTTCCTGAATCAAAGATCATTTTCATTCTTCCAACTGAAATTAAAACTATTCCCCAAGATGTTTAGGATATAAAGTTGGAGGGGGGACTTCCAAGGCCCTAGGGTACATTACATCTAAAACCATGACACTAAGAGCTGGAGATGTCCCTCAGTGGTACAGTGCTTCCTGACATGCACAGGGCCCCACATCCAACGCCTAGCACCGAAAAAATAAAGTAAGTCATGATGCTTTAATCTTATGTGTATGAATATTTTTTAAATGTATGTGTGTGAATATTTTGCCTGCATATATCTGCACACTATTTGCATGCCTGGTGCTCTCGGAGGCCAAGAGTGTCAAATCCCCTGGCACTGGAGTTATAGATGGCTGAGGGACCAGGTAGTTGCTAACTCTGGTCCTCTGCAAGAGCAACCAGTACTCTTAACCACTGATCCTTCTCTCCAGCCCTTCAGGACACTTTTGTTCGGAAAGTATACCAGAGACTAATTGGAACTTAGATCCTCTTGTCACCAGTATTCCTACTTATTGTGAACAATGTCACAGTTAAAACCAAGTAAATACACGGACCTTGTGTGTAACAGAGAGGACAGACAGACAGACAGGAAGACACGGCTGATTACTCAACACACAGGACGGCAGGCACTCTCTAGGTGCTTGAGATAGAAAAGGTGACAAGGCAGAGTGCCAGCCATCACAGAAGTTGTATTTTACCAGGATTAGATGAAAAACGAACAGGACAAATGAATACACCATGTATTAGAACTTACTTATTTATGCACAGGAATTTAGTATTTACTGATTTGCTTGTGTGCTGGGAACTGAACTCTAGGCTAGCTCCTTACTGCTAAACTGTATTCACGGCCCCAAATTAAACCTTATCTTCCCTCTCCTCCTCTCCCTTCCCCTCCCCTTCTCTCCCCTGCCATCCTCCCCTCCCCTCCTCTCCCCTCCCCTCTCCTCTTCTCTTCTCATGTTTCTCATGCATCTCAGGCTAGCCACAAACTCACTATATAGCCATGACTGGCTTTGAACTCATCTTCCTGCCTCCAATTTCCTAAGTGCTGGGATTCTAGACATTTGCAGCCAGGCCTGGCTTAAACATAGAAAAGACATCAGGGAATGATGGATCAAGACTAGTTCGGGGAGATGGCGTGAACGGGAGCCAGTGGGGATCTTCAAAAGTGTGGACAGAGTGAGAGCGGCCTCATGCAGAAGGCAAGACTTGAGCAAAGGCTGAGAGATCAGGATTTGAGCGGTGCTGAGTGAAAGTAACAGTGAGCACCACAAGGGGGCATTTGCATGCTGCTATTTTCTGGAGCTCTCAGTTTCTTAGTTAATTGTGAAGCAGCATGGTCTTTTTCTAATGTGAGATTGTAATTTAGTGGGTGCTCCCCCCACCCCATCTCCATTCTCACATACTTAAAGATGTGGAGTTAAATGAATAAAAATAACAATAACAGCCGCTAGTTGCTGGCATCTATTACGGAATGCAGACTGTGACTCGGGTTGCTGTTTATTCTCAGTTTCAACTGGCACTCTGCCTGAGACAGAGTCATCCTGAGTTGTAAGATTTCTGTTACTTTAATCCCTGGGGCCAAGCTGCGGCCGTGCAGATAGAGAGCCCTGTAGTTACAGATTACTACAGGGCTGGGGAGAAGAACAATGGACCACTTCACTAAACTGCTACAGTGTGAAAGGCTGAGGGCATCCGGAAGGCCAAGGCCATCCTTCTACCCTGGCTGATATCCCTTTAGGGGCAGAATCACCGTGCTCATGACCTTGGGCTCCACCGGCACCAGTCTGTCCACCTGCCACCTGCTCCTTCAATTTTTGTTGCTTTTTTTTTTTTATAATGTCCTTGACTCTTTTCAAACATAATGACCGATTCTTTACAATGTGCTGCAGGTACTAACCTGAAGTCACGGAGAACAAAAATAAGAGAGAGAGAGAGAGAGAGAGAGAGAGAGAGAGAGAGAGAGAGACTCTACAAATCTACAAAGATGGGCTTTGTATGGGTTTCTTTGTTCATTTTTATTGAGTTCCAAAAACTGGACACTCCCCATTTTGCTTGCTAAGGTTTCCTCATCGCATAGATTTCCTGTCTGGCCCGTTTATCTCACTCACTTGGTGAAAATGAGGGTTTTCCCCGAATATCAGATCTTTGAGGTGGGAGTGGACTCCTTAAACTAGACTAGGCGCAGCGAGAGTCAGACTACAGACCTTCTTAGAGAACTTCAGCTTTTGTTGAAACCTGTTTGTAGACATAGGAGGAAGAGCTGGGCATGAGACACAGTTGGTGGAATGTTTTCCTAGCTTCGGGAAGCCCTGGTTTGATTTCCAGCACTGCCTAAGCCTGGCAGCTCAGACTTGTAATCCTAGTACTCAAGAGGTAGAAGAAGGAAGATCAGCAGTTCAGGGGCATCCTTGGCTATATAGTTTGGGCCAGCCTGGGCTACCTAAGAACCTATCTCAACAAACAACAACAAAAGGAGGCTATCAACATACCTTCCCCACAAGCACATGTTGACTGTGGGGATTAATTAGGACAAATAAGCAACTCTTTTGCGGCTTTCAGAGAAATGCTCAAAATCCAAGCACTGTTTTCTAGTTCCCACATACAGCATTTGCTAGCGAGCAAGACTTATCCACGAAGCCATCTTCTTCTCCATCTTTTAAACTAATACCTGTCATTTCTTCGGAACTCTCCAGTGGGCCCAGTTGACTTTCCCATCCCTTGTAATAAATGGGAGCGCACCAGGTGTAACTCGGTTGTGTGAATCTATCCTGGTAGCTGCTTTCCTCTGGCCTCAGTATTCACTGCTTTCCCTGTAAGAGCATCTAGGCCCGAAGCCATGGTGGTCAGCGTTACGTCAGTCAAGCTTCATGGTGGTCATATTTGTGGTGGTCAGCTTTGTGTTATGGCCTTCTTCATTTTTTTCTGGATGCTATTGTTACCTTACGGTTGTTTTTGCCATCCTGAAGCATAAGGAGTGTGACATACTGGGAAAATAGTGACATACTCTAGACATGTAACCATTGTTCATAGTTGTTTGCTTCAATAACGGAGAGATGACTCAGTAGTTAAGAGCAAGGAGCGCTCTTGCAGAGGACCCAAGTATAGTTCCCAGCACTCACATGGTGGCTCTCAGCTGCCTGTAACTCCAGCTCCAGGGCATCGATGCCTCCTCCGACCTCCACGGGCTCCTGCATACAAATGGTACACTTACATACATGCATACACGTAGGTGAACACATGAATACATGAAATTAAATAAATTAATATTTTACATATATGTGCTTATTTGCTTGGTCACTTCATCAATGACTGTTTGACATCCTCTCAATCTTTGTGACTCCCCCTTTGTGACTCAGGAAGCAGAGTAAAGTGAGCGAACAGTTTCAATTAGTGTTGCTTGCAGGGCTATTTTCTTACCTGTCAATTATTTTTTGAACAAACTGTTTTATTTATGCAAACAGTAAAGCTGTCTTCCAAAACTTGCAGCCTGACTACCCAAGATTTAAAATTAAATATATCGAAGGAATATTAGCACATGTTGGTGTCATTTAACAGTGAAGTGTGAGTCCAGCTCCCATTTATCCAGCATGTAAATTCTCCTTAATATTAACTTGGGCACTGGAAACCTGCTGTCCCACTGGGGTGGATTCCAAGTTGGTCTCTGAAGAAACTGGTTTACTCCTGTTTGTTTATCATTCTCATAATCATCTTTCTTCATCTTTTGATTTTAGAATTAAAAGGCGCGTTTAAAATCTATCTCAAAGGAGCCTAGGAAATCTAAGTGTAAATACTACTTCATTTTAATACATATTTTAAATATGAAAAATATGAAAAATAGCCTGTTTTTAAGAGGCTATCCACACAAAAGTTGATTCTCTCCTCCACATTCCCTCCATCTCCTGGCCATCTGTTTTCTTGCTTCAGAGTTTAATTTTATCTCTCCAAGAACAGATATAACTATACATGAGAGACATATTTATACAAATATATATCATTTATAGAATACTTTGCATATATACATACATATACATACATACATACATACATACATACACACATTATTTTTGAAACAGGGTCTTTCTATCTATGTATTTCTGACTGTTCTGGAGCTCACAATGTAGACCAGGCTAGCCTTGAATTCATAGACATCCACCTGACTCTGCTTTTTGGCTGTTGTAGTTAAATATGTACCACCACACCTGGCATATACTTTTAAAAATACATATAGAATACTCTAGCATTTTCCTTCTAAAAATATTTATTTTATTTTTCTTTATGCGTGTGTGAGCATGTGCATGTGTGCGCAATGCCCTCAGAGGCCAGAAGAGGGCGTCAGATGCCCTGGAGTTGGAGCTGCAGATTGTTGTGAGCCACCATGTGAGTACTGGAAACTGAACTCAGGTCCTCTGAAAGAACAGAAAGTGCTCTCCACTGCTGGGCCATCTCTCCAATCGCACACGTCTCCTTTAGCATTTTCAGCTAACATGTCTTCAAGATACTTCTGAAGAATAACATTACCCTTGCATTTAATTACGTATTTGTAATCTTTTTTTCCTAGTTTTCTTTTGTCTTCTTTCTATGTCTTTTTTCTGCTTGTTTTCCCCACCCCAACCCCATGCCAGTGTCTTCATGGCTTACCCTGTCTCTGCTGAGCTTAGCTATTGATTGACGTATTTTATGGTCCCAACACCTCTAGGGCACACCGTCAGCCTGTGTGTTTAGTTGTTATTTCTGAAGGGTTTCCTCCTCTCTGGTGTGTGAATTTACGCTCACCGGAACCTCCCAGCTGCTTTCTTTCCTTAGGCTTGATGCCTTTTCTTACTTCTTGATTTCAAAGTCTGCTTGATTCTCATTGCTTCATGGACTCACTGAACAGGGCTAAGCTGTCATTACCAAGGGATCCCACACATTTTGGTGACCCAACACAATAGACATGAGCTCATTTATGCTGTAGTCATTTCCTATGTGGGAGGGGGTACTCAGGCTATGGAGTCAGCTTATGCACTCTGAGACCATTCAAGGGTCTGGTATTTTGCTTTCTCTCTCTCTCTCTCTCTCTCTCTCTCTCTCTCTCTCCACACACACACACACACACACACACACACACACACACACACACACACCATTTCTTTTCTTAGAGCACAGATTCAGTGACTGTTAAGTGCCTAGTAACTGGAGATGACAACATTTTTTAAAGCCTTATTTATTTTTATTTTGTGTGTATGGGGGTCCTGGCTGCACTTATGTGTCCATGCCCAGTGCCCTTGCAGGCCAGAAGAGGGTGTTGGAGCCCCTGGACCAGAACCGACAAACTCTGGTGCTCCGCACAAGCAGAAAGTGCTTTAAGCCTCTGAGCCACGACATCGGCCACAGTTCTAGGGCTTTTACACTGTGCGATTGTCCTTTTAAGCAGCTGTCGGGATGGAGGGAGAAGCATACACACTACGCTTATGCCTAGTTTGCATTCGCCTATCTGGCAGCTTCCCTTACAGGGCCGTGTGAGTCTCTGTGCGCATTCAAGTTGTTGCCAGTGGTCCTCCCCATCACTCCATAACTCACGACACTGGCCCTGGGATGAGAAGGCAGCTCCTGTGAACACTGTGAACACGGAACAGAGAATCTTGTGTTGCCTCGATTAAATATTTTTTTTTAAATAGATGATTTTCTGCTTGGTCTGTGGCTTTATTGCATTTCAGGAGTCTGGAACAGCTGGTTTTAACGGCTTTGGCTGTATTCTCTTTGTCTTTGGGGGACAATGAGTCCATCAGCTATTTACTCTATAGCTGCAGACCTTAATGTCCTAGGATTTATTTTAAAGCTAATTTTTGTTTTTTGTTTTTTGTTTTTAATCTCATTTTGGGTTGAAGATCACGGCACATTATTTTAATATTTAAAGTCCTTTTCTTATTTCTTCAAAATTTATTCAACTGAAACTCAGAATCTTCCTTCCATTATTTCTCTCCTGAGCTTCAGGGACCCTCATTATATAGAAAATTAAGAAAGAAAATACAAGACCTAAAATAAGCAATAATGTCCCCACAAGGCACACATAATACACACTGACCTATGTGAGAAGTGAACAAATTTAAGTGAAAATTGGAGCCGTCGTTTTGCGGACAAGCTTTCTGCTATATCAAATTTGCCCTATTTATTAATCCTCGCCTGTTTGGCACTACCAATAAGAGGCTTTACTCTAGTCTAGCAGCGATCTAGCGCCACCTAGCGCCACACATAAAAATCTGCTTTTCTCCTTTTCTTCCCTCTCCTCCTGTTTCTTTCCCCTGCTTCTTCTTTTCCCCTTCTCTTTCCTCCTAGTTGAAACGGATTGCTATTCCAGATGATGTTCAGAAAACATATAAAAAGACAGAGAACGAGATGCAATTGTTCACGCCTGTAATCTCAATACTCTGGAGGACTGCCATGAATTTTCAGGCCAGCCTGAGCCACATAATCCCTTCCAAGACAATCCAGTCTGCAGAGTGAGACCCTGCCTCACATACAAAATAAAACAACGTAAAATAAAAACACCAGTGACTAATTGAAGCTCCAAATATTGTTTCAGAAAGACGGTTGTCGTTTCTGTGTGCCCAGTTGGGTAACTGGGCGTGGAGGAGAAAAACTCAGAGTGGAAGTCAGTGAGGGCAGATCAGGTCAAGCATAAAACTTCAGAGCCTCTGGTCTGTGGCCCGCCAAGGTCACAGGGACCAAAACCCCTCAGGTGAAGCTCAGAGGAAATTGCTTTGCGTGCTGCAAGCCTGGGACTTGAGGTTAAACAAACCTTTTGGTGCAAGTGGCAAAACAAAATCAAAAGCCAAGGAGTTTCCTGTCTGTGGTTCTCACACGGGAACATTCTTGGTTCTCACACCTCGCAAACTCACTCCTGGGAGACTCAGAGAGAAAGGCTGGTGGAGTCCCGGCTATCAAGAAGGGAGAGGGAGGGATTGAGCTCCTTTTGGGGTGGGCATAGGGCGGAGCCGCGGGAGCATCCTTGAGCAGCCATCGCGAAGCATGATGGGAAAATCCTCCTTCGCTTGGACATGGCGCGCACCTGCCCGGCAACCCCGGCCGGCTCCAGCACCGCGCTGTACCAGTCCGCGCTGTCCAGCGTCTGCCGCGGGTTGGGCGGCGGCGGCGCCGGGGGAGGGGGCTCCACCGGAGCATATCGGTACACATCACCGTACTGAGTCCCAGGGTGCTGAGCCCCAGGGCACGCACGATCCCTGGCATGGCGTCCCAGGTGCTGCAGCTGCTCAGGCAGGGCGTGTGGGCCGCGCTCACAGGGGGCTGGTACCATGACCCCGAGCATAGCAAATTCACCAACAGCTGTCACCTCTACCTGTGGCTGTTCCTGCTGCTGCTGCCACTAGCCCTGCACCTGGTGAGTCCCCAGCTTAGGAATGGATGGGGGAGGGCTTTGGGGGTGGGGAGGAGAAGAAGAAACTGGAAGGGAATAGGGAGGAGGAAGAAAAGGAGGAAAGGAAATTAACAAGAGGAAAAGAGGAGGAGAGGGGAGAGAAGGAAGGAGAGGAATGAGGTAGAAAGAACAAAAGAGAGGAGGGAGAGAGGTTATGAAGGAGAAAGAGAAGGAAGGGGATGGAGAGACACAGAGGAGACCTGGGATGGGAAGGGGGCAGCTACTTTTGAGAAGTAGGGACCGAAGAATGTGGGGGATTTGGGACAGCAGTCCTGCAGGGCACCAGGGAGTCACAGGATAGAAGTAGCTAGGACTTTGGGGACTGTGGGCTCTTTAAGAATTGATGCGGTTCGCCTGGATGAGTCAGGTCCTGCTGGTGGGAGTTGTTGAGACTGGCTTGTGGGTACCCAACCCTAGGCCTCATGGCTCGGGATGATATCTGCTATAACACATTGTGCACAGTCACAATGAAAAGGCAATCTGAGTTCTCCCAGGCGACCTGATTTCAGTTGTTTGTTTTTTCTGGTTTTTGTTTTTTGTTTTTCCTCTCCTCTCCTCTCTTCCTGTTTTGCTTTAGGAAGGCAGATTCTACTATCAATTGCTTTGCAATTTCTATACTGTGGTGTATAGAAGTCCGAAAAAAAAAAAAAGAAAAAAACAGGAGTGGATAAATAATGTCATGTATCGTATTCCAGAGCAGTGTGGCATCTCCTCCTCCGGGATGGACCCCAATAGGGTGCTAGAGAATGCTTGCTGAGAGATTAAATAGGTGACCTTCACAGGTCAGTTAAACACATAAGTAGTTGAAGCCATGACGAACCTTCCTTAAAAAGCTGCCTGCCGTTAAACCTCAGCTAGGAGTCAATTCTGGGGTGTTTGTGAAGGACTTTACCCCTAAAACAGCACGTGACCATGTTCTCCTCCACAAAGTCTTCAATGAGTTAGCATGGCTGACAGGTCCCGAGTCTGACATTGGAGATGCCTGTGGCTTGGCATGCCCAGGCTCTGGTTCTTTTTCTGGCAGTTTGTCCAGAGCTGTGGTTCTGAAGGCAGGCTGCCTCAGGTGACTTCTGGTTCCAGCTTTTCCCAGTTCTGGAACCTTGAAAGAAGTTAATCTACTCTTGCTTTTCATTTTCTGGGCTACAGTACAAGAGAAAGAATACAACCAGAGTTTTATCTTTGCATTTTATTTAGTTGTGTGTGTGTGGTATGCTGTGTGTATGATATGTGTGTGTGATGGAGTGTGTGGTGTGTGTGTGGTGTGCTGTGTGTGTGATATGCGTGTGGTATGCTGAGTGTGAAGTGTATGTGTGGTATATGTGTGTGTGTGTATGTGTGTGTGGTGTACTGTGTGTGATATGTGTGCGTGTGGTATCTATGTGTGTGTGATGTGTGTGTCTATGTATGGTGTGGGGGTTGAGGTGTGTGTATGGTGTGTATGTGTGTGTATGGGGGGTTGTGGTATGTGTGGAGTGTGCGTGTGTGTATAGGGGGGTTGTGGTGTGTGTGGAGTGTGTATGTATATGTGTACTTGCAGGCATGTAGAGAGGTCAGAGGACAATTTGCAGGGGTTCCACTATGTGGGCTCAGTGGATCAAAATGAGGTCATCTGCTTGGTGGCAGGTGCCTTTATCCACTGAGCTATCTTATGGCCACTAGAAGCAGTCTGTAGGGGCAGTGGAGTTCAGTGAGACAGTACATATGACGTCTTGTCTGGATCAGTCTGGCTTGGGCCTGGGCTTACCGGCTTATTAGACTGATGTTGGAGCTACCTAGACCTTAGTTTTTTAAGGTGGAGTCCCTTCCAGAGAGTGATGGAGTCCCTGTCAGAGAGTGATGGAGTCCCTCTCAGAGAGTGGTAGAGTCCCTTCCAGAGAGTGGTGGAGTCCCTTCCAGACTCCAGAGAGTGGTGGAGTCCCTCCCAGAGAGTGGTGGAGTCCCTCTCAGAGAGTGATGGAGTCCCTCCCAGACTCCAGAGAGTGGTGGAGTCCCTCCCAGAGAGTGGTGGAGTCCCTTCCAGAGAGTGGTGGAGGTCCTTCCAGAGAGTGGTGGAGTCCCTCCCAGAGAGTGGTGGAGTCCCTCCCAGAGAGTGGTGGAGTCCCTCCCAGAGAGTGGTGGAGTCCCTCCCAGAGAGTGGTGGAGTCCCTTTCAGAGAGTGGTGGAGGCCCTTCCAGAGTGTTGGTGGAGTCCCTTCCAGAGAGTGGTGGATTCCCTCTCAGAGAGTGGTGGAGGCCCTCCCAGACTCCAGAGAGTGGTGGAGTCCCTTCCAGAGAGTGGTGGAGTCCCTTCCAGAGAGTGGTGGAGTCCCTCCCAGAGAGTGATGGAGTCCCTCCCAGAGAGTGATGGAGTCCCTTCCAGAGAGTGGTGGAGGCCCTTCCAGAGAGTGGTGGTGACAAGATGTGTCTGGACGCTGGTCTTTTGGATGTAACCTCAAAGCTGAGAAGGATACAGATGAGCCATGAGATCAGGGGGGCCTCCCAGCGCGGAGAAGGACTCCACGGTGAGTAGGTCAGGTGTCTGTCCACTGCTGGAAGTAAAGAGGTAGGATTATCATGTGACAAGGAGTGTGATGGGACATGTTGGGAGACGTTGGCTGGGCTAGACCTTATAGAACTTATTAGCCACCAGGAGTTTGAGTCCAACTCTTGGCACAGAAAAAAATACTCAAAAATATAAGCTTGAGGTAGGATATGAGTTAGTTTCTAACCCCAAGGGTTTTTGTCGTTGTTTCTACTGGTTTTGCTTTTGCATTTTGAGACAGAGTCTCCGGTAGCCCGGGCTGGCCGTGAGCTTCTGAACCTCCTGTTTCCACCTCCTGAGAGCTGAGAGGACAGGTGTGTGTGTGCCAACACCCCTAGCTTCTGGTTGTTAGTCTGGGGGAAAAAAGCCTAACCTGCCAGGCTGTGGTGGTGCATGCCTTTAATCCCAACACTCAGGAGGCAGAGCTAGGTGGATCTCTGTGAGTTCGAGGCCAGCCTGGTCTATAGAGTGAGTTCCAGGAAAAGGCACAAAGCTACACAGAGAAACCCTGTCTCAAAAAAAAACAAAACAAAACAAAAATAACCCTAACCTTCAGAAAGTTGCAAGACTCGTACAAAGGGTGTTCCTCCATCTTCACTGGATAACTGAGTCTTAGCATTTTACATTTTACCATGTGTAGTGACCACCATCCTTGTTGCTGTGGCAACGTACCTAACATAAGCGTCTTAAAGAAGGGCCATTCACTTAGGCGCACAGCTCAAGGGTGCATTCATCCTGACAGGAAAGGCTTGGTGGCAGGTGGTGAGCCGGCTGGTCACATTATGTCCTCAGTCAGGAAGAGAGACAGATGAAAGCTGGTGCTCCGCTCACTTCCTTTGTATTCAGTTTGGGACCCCAACCCGTGGGCTGGCACCGTCCACATTCAGGGTGAGTTCTCCAACCTCAACCAACCCAGTCTAGAAAGCCCCTTACAGACATGCCCAGAGGATCACCTTCCGAGTGACTCTAGATCCCATGACGCTGACGATCGAGATTCACTGTCGCAAGTGTCCCCTATCTACTTCACTGCTTACTTTATGTGTTTATACATTAAAAATAAACATACTGTACTATTTCAAATTAAGTGATGGACCACAAGACACTGCCTGCATAGCCACAGCCCTGTGTATCACAGAGGAATGACAGTCACCCACATCATCCTCACGTGAGAGAATGATTGAAATAATGCTATTTTCTAATGTGTGCCTTCTATACAGATTTCCCCCATCACGTCCTGTGTAGTAGGGCATCTTGCTTTTTCTGGATCAAAGATTCAATCAAGGATCTTGAACGGTTTCTAGGTCCTTGGTTAACCTTTACTCTAAAGGGTCCTCAACTCCTTTTGCTTTTTGTAGTATTTAAAGTTGTTTTTGAAGAATGTTTCTTAATTTGTATTTCTCTGTTTTCTGGGGGTTATGTGTGTGACTGGGGGTTTTGGGAAGGCGACACTAAAACAGGCTGTGTCCTTGTGCAGCATGTTGGGGGACATGGCAGATTCTCCCACCTCCACTCCCATCAATGCTGCTGTTGACTGTGGTCAGGGGTCGGTGTGGAGTCAGCTCGGTTTCTGCACTATGAAGTACGTATTTCCTTTCTGCTTTTAGCAGTCAGTGAATTGAAAACTCTACAGATCTCATTTGCCATCAGTTTTAAATCCAGTGGCCGTCGTACTCTGGCTTAAAATACTTCTCACTATGGTACTTACAAAGTGCTGGCTTTGCACCTCTGTACTTCTTCCAACCTTTCTCAGCTGGCTTTGTTCTGCTGAAGATAGTGTTCCCTGACCTTTGCTCCCCAGAGCTGTATTCTGTTACTGTTGACTTCATAGAAGCATTCTGTGTGTCTGTGTCTGTGTGATTATGTGCATGTGACCCATGGATGTGTAGAGGCCAGCTTTTGCCATGGGGTGTCTTCTTCAATTGTTCCCCTCCTTAGTTCCTGAGACAAGGTCTCTCTCTGAACCTGGAGTTCCCCAGTTCAACCAGGCTGGCTGGCTAGTGAGTTCCAGGAATCCTTCAATCTGCACTCTCCAGATCTGGGATTGCAAGCATAGACTGCCACATAGGTTTTTTCCGTGGGCACTAGGGGGTTAAACTTGGGTCCTCCTGTCTAGGTGCCTGGCACCTTCATCCATTTCATCAGCATTCCTTTTGATGCTCAGCTGTAACCAGTTATCTGCCCAGGACTCTTCTACTGTACCTGGATAGGGACTCTGTATGCAAGGAGACACAATTTGGTCACTGGGAACCCTGGGTCCCCAAGGACTGGGCTGGAGGACACAGAGCTCTCAGCTGTCGCCCTACATCAGAAGCCTATTACTCTAGACTTTAGCGGACATGCACTTGTTCTGGACTTTAAGCACCTCGATCCCAGCATCCCAACAGCTCGGGTCATCTTCAGCTTCTTGAAGCAGCGAGCAGGAGCAGGTGGCGTCTGCTAGTATAGCGGCTCCTGAATGCACCTCCAGTACTGGGGTGCTCAGCGAATACAGGGGTGAGTGCTCTGGCTCTCGGACTCCGCTCTTGGCCAGCAGCTAGCATGAAAGTCCTCAGGCCTATGGGGTCTGAGACGCTCAGCCCTTCAGGAAGTTTCTCATCTCAGCTCTTCACAATCCTTTTCTTCAGCCCCAGCTCTCCTTCTTCTCTCGCCTTCTACTTCCACCACCCAGCATTATATTCACCTCCAGTTTCTCCCCACCCTCTCCATGAAAAAACAAATTATAGACCATTAGATCAGACAACAATGGCTTTATTATATTTATGACTATTGATTTGTCTTAAATATAGAAAAGAAATATAGGCTTTTTGGTCTTTGAAGGCTATGAAGAATCTTCTGGTCCTTTTATTCTCTGACGTAAAGATTCATCTTGCACGATGTGTCTGTGTTAGTTTTCCTCCCAAATCTTTCCCATCTCAAAAGAAAAGGCAGGGAGATGGCTCTGCAGTTCAGTTGCCCGATGAACAAATGGGAGGGCCAGAGTTTGGATCCTCAGAGTCCACATGGAACGTCGGGTAGGTGTGGCAGCCCACGTGGAATTCCAGCCTCAGAAAGCAGAGGTGGAATCCCCAGAGCAAGCTGGGTAAGTGAGACTAGCCATGTCTGGGAACTCTGGGATTGATGGAGAGACCCTGCCTCAGTGAATACGGTGGAGGAACAATGGGGGATGATTCCCGATCTCAACCTCAGGTCTCCACCTGCACATTCACCATTCCACACACATGCCAACATGCATGCCAAGCATGCATACAGTCACACACACACACCATACACACATATGAAAAATGGGGGAGGGGAAGAAAAATAGAAGAAAGCAGAAACATATTCCATTGCAATTTTTTTGTCTCATTAATGTGTTTCTAAAATAAAGACTACACCTCAGTACTTAATAACCAGGAAAGAAGAAAAATGTCTGACCAGAGGAAATATCCCTGAGGAATCCTTGAAAAGACCTTTCACTAGAAAATGTTTGCTGTCGTTTGCACGTGAAATGTCACCACAGGCTGGTTGGAACATGTGCTTTCCAGCTGTGACACTGTTTGGAAAGGTTCTGGAGCCTTTGGGAGATGAAGCCTCACCGGAGGAAGTGGTTCTCTGAGGGTGGGCCTTGACGTTATATAGCCCAGTCCCACTTCCTGTCCACTCTCCACTTCCTGTTTCATTAAGATTTGAAGAGGTTTGGAGTCCCACCAGCGTATGTCTGCCGGTGTGGAAGCTGCCATGCTTCCCCCTCCAGTCTGGACCATATCCCTTTAAAGCTGTGGCTCTCAAACTTCCTAATCCCGCAACCCCTTAATACAGTTCCTCATGTTGTGGTGACCTCCAACCATAATATTATTTTTGTTGCGATTTCATAACTGTAATGTTGTTACTGTAATGAATCATAATGAATATATGATATGCAGATAGTCTTAGGCAATAACTGTGAAGGGTCATTTGACCCCCAAAGGGGTCATGACCCACAGGTTGAGAACTGATGCTTTAAAGTGTGAGCCAAAATGTACCCTGTCCCTGAAGGTGCTTCTTGCCAGGCACCATCACAACAGTGAGAAAAGTCACTAATGCAGCCAGTTGCCTGGCTCGTTCCACAATTTTCTTCTTAGGTATGGACACACTGACCTACCCCACCAGCCAGGCAAAACATTTGCTCTATGGTTCCTTGTTGCATTTGAAAACTGTATCTGAATTGTTACCTGAGCTGTGAATAGTATCCGTGGTTTGGAGATGAACTGATAAGCAGTAGTAAATGCAGGTGTAGTTTTAAGGATGCAAGTGGGTGTTGGCATGGAGAATGGCAGTGGAACTTAGAGATGCTAGCATCCTAGTGCTTGCTGGGTACCCAGAATCCTCCTGTCTCTGCCTTCTTAGCACTGGGGTTAGGGCACACCACTGTGCCTGGCTTTTTCGTGTGGGGTCTGGGGATTGAACTTACGTCCTCGCAAGCATTTTACTGGCTGAGCCGTCTCCCCAGCCTCAGTAGTTGGTTTTGTCTTGTTTTGTTTTCTCTCTCAGTGCTGGGAATTGAGCTTAGGGTCCCACATGTGCTCGGCAGGTGCTCTACCACTGCTCTGTGTTTCCAGTCCTATTTTAATTCACATAATAAGAGCACACTGATGTGTGGATTGGTGCAGACATTATGTAAGAGTTGAATCCTGCTGCTTATAGTAACATATTTAGTAATCCAAATTTCAGTGAAAAAACATACATATATAAAAGTCAAAGAGCTCAGTTGAACCATTGGCCATCAAAGTCACTGATCAGAACCTGCGAAGCCAAAAAAAAAAACCCCAAAGGTAAACAGATAATATAACTCTTTTTCCTTGGAGACTCTAACCGGA
Organism: Peromyscus nudipes; assembly: GCA_902168325.1. Taxonomy (NCBI): domain Eukaryota; kingdom Metazoa; phylum Chordata; class Mammalia; order Rodentia; family Cricetidae; genus Peromyscus; species Peromyscus nudipes. The sequence goes on from CABHPH010118065.1 coordinate 19,265, forward strand.
AAAAGCCCCAAGCACTTGAAATCTTGCCCGACTTATGCTCAGTAAAGAGTTGGCTGTGCGTTGAGGTTGAAAACAAGGTAGAAGCCTGCAGACACGAGTGTCTTTTCCCTCTCTTCTCCGCAGGCTTTCCCTCCAAATGTTCTCACCGCGCTGTTCTACTGCGGCTCTGTGACCATCTTCTTTGCGGTCATCAAGCTCATCAGCTACCGCCTGCACCTCATGTTCGACAAGGGAGAAGTGATCCAGCCCCGATCCCCTCGGAAGAAAAACAAGCGAAGGCCAGAGGGAGAGGCCAGCAGCCAGCACACAGCCAGCCACAAAAACCCACGGTAACCTTGTCCAGAAGAGCACCTGCTCCCGAGGGGAAGGATTTGGTTTTGATGAAAATGAGGCTGTGTGGGGTGGGGCTGGGCCTACGTCTGTAGAGCACCTGCCTAGCATGCACAACGGCCTGGGTTCAGTTCTCAGCACCACAGAAACCTCGTATAATGATGTGTGCACTCAGAAAGTGGAGGCAGGAGGTTTGGGAGTTCAGCGCCATCTACGGGGGCATAGTGAGTTCCAGGCCAACCTGGGCTGCATGAAATTTGGGCTCAAAAAAAAATAAATAAAAGTTACCCTCTACTTATGAGTTACATATGAGGGTAAACATTCCAGGCAGACATGGGTCTGTGTACTTTGCTTATATTTAAAGCTAAACTTAATAAAATTAATTTTTACAATCTGGATGTCTTATCTGGCCACCAACATAGCTTTAGACTATGATCTAAAATTCATTTGGCTTAGGCTTAACAATGCAAAATATTCTACTTAAGTATTTTGTCTTGTTATTTAAATTTGCAGAGTATACCAAAGAATCTTAAAGAGTAGTGTGCATTGATATAAGATCACACCTCGCACAGAATGAGGTTCTGAGATCAATGCTTGAAGGAAACTTAAGGACACCATGCTTGTGTCATTTTTTTTTTTATAGTTTGATTTTCAAGGTTTGTCTCCCAGGCTAAGGAGGGTACATGAGGACCTGGGCTTGATCCCCAGAATTCCTGTTAAAAGCCAGGCGTGGTGATGTAGGCTTATAATCCCATTGTGGGGCTGCTGGAGGCAGACAGACCCCCGACAGCTTGCTGGCCACTGGCCTAGCCAAATCAGCATGTTCCAGACCAATGAGAGACATTGTTTCAATAAACAAGGTAGATAGTAGCTGAGCTATACCTGTGGTTGGGCTCTCTCTGGCTTCCATAAGTACACATGTGCATACACACACACACACACACACACACACACACACACACACACACCGGGGAAAATGGAGGGGAAGAGAGAACAATTCTTCTATTTTCAGGGAAAAGTTTATGTGCTATGAAAAATAGGACTTGTGTATAAAAAAGGGACCCGCGGGGAACAGTTTGGGAGGTACATGGAAGAGCCTGGCTCTCTGGTAACACCTGCTCTTTCTCACCCTGGGTCAGCAATAACAGGCAGATTCACAGCGCCAAGAAGGAAGAGCCTCGAGGGAGCCTGCCCACACCACCCCTCCGCTGCAGCTCCCGAGGGCAGAGCGTCCACTCCCAGCATTCCTCGCCACTGGTTGGTGACCGCTTCCTGTTGCTCTGGTGTTCACTCCCCAGCGTGGAGCATCCAGTGGGGGAGGCTGCGGTGGCCCCTATGTAGTCACTGCTTTCTTGGGCTTCTCATGCCGTCGGCTGTGGAAATGGCCCACGGGTGCGCTTGGGACCACCAGACTTCACCTACTGTGTGTCCCCAGAACACCAGCAGCCTCTCCTGCTGTCTTTCCTGTTTGAGAACCATGGTGCAAAACTCTTCCTTGCTTTTGTCTGCTGCAGTCAGTCATGGGGTCATCAGATTGTCTGCACCTCCCACTTGTAACAAACTCCATCTCCTCCTCACTGCTTTATTAAATCTTGCATCTTGGAATAGCGGCACATCACTGTTCCTGTAGGGTAGCTTTCCGGCTCTCCATCCGTGGTCGCTATGCCTTCCTCCTTCTGGCTTTCGTTCCTTAATTAGCACCCTCCCCCTTTCTGTCACAGTCCTCTCGGGAGGATGTCTGCACTTAGACATGCTTTAGAATCCACCTTTTTTTGCCCATTTTATAAACACTTAAGCACAGGCGCTGAGGTGTCCCTATGTGTCGCTTTTGTTAGACAGACTGAGCGGCTGCCGAACGGAGAAGGGTGATGGCCAGCTCTGTGGAACGTGGGGAATGTGCAGTGGGCTGACTCCTACAGTGATGTTTATTTTCTGTTTCCGCAGGAGTTGCCAGCACAGGAGACAGTAGAAGACCTCAAAGGTAGAGTATTGTCACTGTTTGATATTTAATCACCGCTACATCCTCAGGGAAATAATTTTTTTAAAGAATTCTTTTTAATCATGTGTACATGTGTGATTTCTGTGTGTACACATAAGCTAGCACAAATGAGTGCAGGTGTCCATAGAGGCCAGAAGAGGGTGCCGAACCCCCTAGAGCTGGGGTTCCAGGAAGTTGCGAGCTGCCTGATGTGGGTGCTGGGAACCATACTGGGCTCCTCTACAAGAGCTTTGAGCACTCTTGACTGTGAGCCGCCTCTCCAGCTCTGAGGTGAAGGTGTTAAGGGTCAGAACTGTGAGTCTTTCTTGGAGGGCCCTGCTCCCATGGGACATGTAACCAAATCTTGATGGTTACAATGAGGACAGAGTGCTGCTGACATCGAGCAAGTGGAGGCCAGGATGATACACCTTCGTACACACACACACACACACACACACACATACACACACACACACACACATACATCTGAGTGTTATATGGTGCATGCAGTGATCCCCACAGAGTAGAGAATGAGCTTGTCTCACCTATTTACTGGACCACTGCTATTTCCTTTGGTTTTGCAATGTTTCTCAGCCTGTGGGTGTTGATCCCCACAGGGGTCACACATCAGATATCCTGCATATCAGATATTTACATTATGATTCATAACAGTAGAAAAATGACAGTTATGAAGAAGTAAGGAAATAAGTTTATGGTTGGGGTCACCATAACATGAGTAACTAACTATATTAAAGGGTCATAGCATTAGGAAGGTTAAGAACTACTGGTCTAGAGGGATCATGTAACTTGCTCAAGATGAGAAGGTGATGGAGAGCAGAGTCAAGCCCTTTCCAACCACAAGGCCTGAGTGTGTGATTTAGACCACACTGCTCTGCCTCTTGAGGCCCCAGCACAGAAAAAAAATGTGAGTCACTATTATAGTACAGACCTCTTAGGAGCCAAGGTAGAAAGGGCACTCTTATAAAACAAGCTCCCAGGGCTAGGATGGCTTGGATCCTTGCAAGCATGAGGATCTAAGTCAGATCCCTAGAACCCACATAAAAAAGTTGAGTGTGGTGGTACATACTTGCAATCCCAGCACTTAGGAGACAGAGACAAGGGAATCTCTGAGTCTCACTGGCCAGCCAGCCTAGCCCAGTGGGTAAATTTCAGACCAATGAGAGACCCTGACTCAAAGAACAAGGTGAATGCTGTCTGAAAGAATGACAGCTGAGGATGACCCTGGGCCTCCACATACAGGCACATGTGCACACCCTCATGTACACACACACACACACACACACACACACACACACACACACACCTGAGTGTTTGCTGCTGGTTTTGGTTTTAATGTCTCACTCCCAGGCATTAAACGTCATTGCAGATGTGTCTCATGTCACCACTGTCATTCATTCCAGGCGTTGTCCTGTCAGAGGATCAACCTGAGGCAGTGGTGTCATCTACCTCACCGGGCATCAAGTCGGAAAGCCTACCTGTTTCTCAGGGCCGCACACCAGAACCCACTCCCAAACCAGCAGGCCCAGTGAAGCCAGTAACCTCAGAGATCCTCACAGGAAGAAAAGGGAAAGAGCCAGGGGGCACTGGCCGGCGCCCAGCCCGCCACAGGTCTGAGAGTGGCCTGGTGAACACGGGAGCCTTGAAGAAGTTGCCACACCTGTCGTTGTCCCAGTATGACTTACTAGAAACTGACATCTCCTTCCAGCCATGGGGCAGTGAGCACTCAGCTCTGATTCCACAGTCCACCAATGGTCCCCAGGGTCCCACCAGGACACAGTCACAGAGCAGATCGCCTCAGGACAGCCTGAGCAGCAGCTGCTGCCAGTGCGACACAGTCCTGGCCAAACCCACGGAAGAAGAGGAGCTGACCCGGACGTTCGGTCAGGTGGAACTGTCCTTGAACCAGGAAGTGGTTGACTCTGATGGCGAGGTTGCAGTGACCCTCATTGATAACTCTCAGCCTGGGGAACCGCTGAGTCTGCATGAGCCCATTAAGATAGTTATCACCATGAGCAGCACCCCAAACTCCATGAGTGACCTGGAGAGTTCCCTGCACCTGAAGGTAACCAGCTCTGATGGAACCAGTGTCAGGCCCGACACAGAGCCTTCTGGCCCAGGAATGGCTGGTCCTGCAGACCCTGAGCAGGTCAGAATTCCTCTGATCACCCTTGAGTTAACTGAAGATGGAGGAGGAAGAGGCATCTCTTGTCCTGAAAGAAATGAAGGAGAAAGGACCCCAGAGAGAGTGGAGATGATGTCATCTGATCATTGTCCTGGCTGTGGATCTGGGGACAGGGAGCGTAGCACCAAGGACGGCAGTCTCACCCCAAGGTGTGCCTGGGAACCAGGCCCCACACCCGCACCACTCACACCCAGGGTGGACTCTGAGTCTGAGGGGAGCAGGGAGGGCCAGGCTAACCTTGACCCAGCCTCTTGTAAGAGCAGCCATGAGAAAAGGCATGCCCGTGTGCTCAGTGTGGACAGCGGGACTGATGTGTTCTTGAGCCGGAGTACCAAGGAGGTGACCAGTGACAACGAGAAACCCATCCCAACATCCAAATCAGACCTGGAAGCCAAGGAAGGACAGATTCCAAATGAGTCCAACTTCCTAGAGTTTGTCTCCCTATTGGAATCCATCAGTACATCCAAAGTGGTGGCCCCCGACTCAGCAGCAGAGCCGAAAGGAGCAAATCAGGGTCCTGAAGGTGAGACTCCACCCACTTCTCCCTGATGACATCACAGCAGGGATGTCAGTCTGTCCTTTGCCTGTGTTATCCAATCTGGGGCATCAGCTCTCAGGGGATGCTTTATTGTTTGGTGTGTGTGTGTGTGTGTGTGTGTGTGTGTGCACATTCATGTGTGTGACTGCACATGTCGGTGCAAGTGTGCACAGCACGTATACAGAGGTCAGAGGACAGCCCTCAGATGCCTTCCATCTTTTGTTTCAGACAGGGTCTCTCATTGTTCTGGTCCTCACTGCATAGGCCAGGCTAGTTGACCTCTGAGCTTCCAGGGATCTGCCTGTCTCCACCTCCCATCCTGCAGTGTTGGGATTATAAGGACTTGCCACTGCACTCAGCCTTTTTTTGTAGGTTCTGGAAATCTGAACTCAGCTCCTCATGCTTGTGAGGCAATTGTTTATGGATTGAGCCATCTCCCCAACCATGTGGCTTGTTTCTGCTACCCATACTTACTCCAGGTGCTGATCCTGAGCTGTGATGAGCACCCCTCATCCAAAATGCTTGGGAACTGATATGTTGCAGATTTGGGGTGTTTTCAGGTTTTAGGATATTCAACTACCCACAATGAGGTATTTTTCAGGTAAGACCTATGAGACTCATGTGTATGTTCACACTTATTTATGTTCTGGCTGTACCCCATGCACAGCCATGGATGGTTGTATGCTCCTGGATTCTAATTGTGCCTTGTCACTTGAGCTCAGGTGTAAGTTTCTTCTTGGAATGCCATGTTGCTGCTCAGAAAGTTCTGGATCTTGGAGGAATTCCAGATTCTGGTTTTGAAGGTGGGGAGGTCCTACCTGCATCCACTCACTACACAGGAAACTTAAGGCTTTACGAGGAGTTTCCAGATTCTCTAGGAAACAAACAATTGTTTCTTATAGTTCCAACAACTAGAAAACAGATGTCTCTTCCAGTATAGGCGACATGCCTTCTGGGAAAGTTCAGCACAAAGCACATTTCTGTTGAGGACCCTACGCTGGGTACTGGGGATGACTCAGTTGGTAAAATATTTGCATGTGAGCATGAGGACCTGAGTTTGATCCCCTAGAACCCACGGAGAAAAGAAACCCAGACATGGCAGTGAGTATCTGTAAACCCAGCACTGGGGAGATAGAGGTAGGAGAATCCTTGGGGACCTACTGGTCAACCAAACTAGCAAGCTCTAGATTCTGTGAAAGACTGTCTCAAAAACAAAGGTAAGAACAATCCAGAAAGACACCTTATATTTACCTCTGGCTCTGCACACACATACAGGTGTGCAAGTTGCACACACACCCTTACTTTTCCTACAAAATTATGTTTCAGAATGTGGAAACTCCTAGTACTTCCAAGTTGCATGCATCATAACAAATCCTTCTGTAGTTCTTGATTCATGCCAAGCACGATCTTGAGCCCTTTGTTTACACTTGAGTCCTTTATTTACTTTAACTAGAGTGGCTACATCCTGCCTTGCCTGGGAGGGTCCTCTCTCACTCTTCTTCTGCCAACACTGTCATTGGTTATTGGTACCAGGACCTCTCTAAAGTATCCAGAATTTGAGTGTGGGTTAATTACAGCTTATTCGTGGTGTTTTGGATACATGGTTGTTCCTCCTTTAAAGTTGAAGCTCAAAGACTGTAATTACTTTTCCCAAGTTACCTGATCAGTACAAGAGGTGCCAGTCTGAGGCTGATGGTGGCAGCCTGCTCCAGGGCCCCTGCTCATCACCATCAAACCATATTTCCTAGAGGGGTTTGTTTGCAAGGGAAATGGTTTCCCCTTTGATCAAAATGATGTCACTAGACCAGAATTACTGTGTTGTTTAGCTTTAAAGTCTCATGATGCTGTGGTGTTGGTGCCACTCTGTATGTGTCTATGCCGAGTCGGTGCACAAGGCTGCTGACTGTGACACTCAGGACAGTGTTTGCTTAGCTTCTGGCCATTCTCTGCTCTTAGGACAGTTCCATATTGGCAGCTCTGAGCAACTTCCTCCAGTTCAGTTAAATTTAAAACAAACAGACAGCACATGAATCAAAGGTAAAGATATCTTTGAGATAAGAGTTCTTTACATTTTATTTATTTATTTGTTGGCGGTGGGGGGGGGAGGGGAGGTGATGCATGTCACGGATTTGTGTGGAGGCCAGAGAACAACTTTGAGTTCTTGCCTTCTACTGTGTGAGTCCCAGGGATCAAACTCATGTCCTCAGACTTGATGGCAAGTGCCTTTACCCAGTGAACCAGCTCACTGTTCACACATAGCCTGAGTTAGTTAGAACTCAGTGTCACGAAGGATGACCTGTGAATTTAAGACTCCACTTCCTTTACCTCCCAAGTTCTGGGATTTCAAGTGTGCACCGCCACACACAGTTTATGCAACACTGAGGTCAAACCCAGAGCGGTGTGCATGCTGCACAAGTACTCCCCTAACTGAGCTACATCTGCATCCTCACCCTTTTGCAGTCTTTTTAAGACAGGGTCTCATGTAGCCCAGGCTGGCCTCAAACCTGCCATGTAGCTGAAAATAACTTAGATACCTGATCCTCCTGCCTCTCCCTTTTCCAGTGCTGGGATTACATGTGTCTGTTTCTGTGTCCCCTCAGGCCACTTGTAAGGCTTATTTGGTTTGCCTACTTCAGAGTCTATACTTCTTAAACTCCTCGCCAGCTGAGTTCAGTCAGGGCAGTATCACATTGCAAATTTCCCTGCTTTCTGTTGCTGTGATAAAAGACCCTGGCCAAGAGCAGCTTATGGGAGACAGGCTTTATTTGGCTTACATACAGTTCCAGGTTACAGTCCATCACCGTGGGGAAATCAAGGCAGGAACATGTCACATCCACAGTCAAGAGCAGAGAGAAAATAAACTCGTCCTTGTTTGCCTACATGCTTGGCTCCTAGATTTCTTTACTCTTACGGTTTGAAGGCACAGACCCTGAAGTGGTACCAGCCACGTTCTGAGTGGGTCTTCCTGCCACTTAAAGCAATCAAGACAGTCCCCAAAAGATGTGTGGCAGGCCAACTGGATATAACCAATCCCTCATTATGCCTCTCTTCCTGGGTGATTCTAGGCTGTAGCAGGTTGACATTTAAAACTAAGCCTCATAGAACTACAGCTAGGCTGCAAGGAGGTGGGCCCCCAGCAGGCTGGATTAGTTATTTCTCATTGCTGTGACCAAATAGCAGACAGACAATAAGCAACTTAAGGAAGGAAGAGTTTATGTGGGCTCAGTGTGGCGGAGTGTAGTTGGCCATAGAGGGGACGGCATGGTGGCAGGAGTGTGCAGCTGGGGCATTTGGGGAGGGGGACAGGAGCAGAGAGCAAACAGGAAGTGGGGCCTAGCTGTAAATCCTCAAGGTCCTCCACCAGTAACCCATTTCCTCTAGTGACACCGCATGTCCCAATGGTTCCTTCCTGTCTTAGTTACTTCTTTCTATTGCCATGAAGAGAAGCCATGACCAAGGCAACTTATAGAAGAAAGAGTGTACTGGGGGCTTACAATTTCAGAGGATGACCATCATGGTGGGGAGCTTGGTAGCACACAGGCAGGCATGGCACTGGTGCAGTAGCTGAGATCTCACATGTTCATCTACGAGCATGAGGTGGGGGGGGCGGGGAGAGAGAGAGCGAGAGCGAGAGAGAGCGAGAGAGAGAGAGCGAGAGAGAGAGAGCGAGAGAGAGAGAGAGAGAGAGAGAGAGAGAGAGAGAGAGAGAGAGAGA
>CABHPH010118065.1:28038-42210 GCA_902168325.1 Peromyscus nudipes
AGAGAGAGAGAGAGAGAGAGAGAGAGAGAGAGAGAGAGAGAGAGAGAAAGAATATGATGTGGGCTTTTGAAACCTCAAAGCCCAAGTGACACCCCTCCTCCTACAAAGCCACACCTTCTAATTCTTCCCAAACAGTTCCACCAACTGGGGACCAAGTATTCAAGTATATGAGCCCATGGGGAACATCCTCATCCAAACCACACTTCCTTAACAGTACCACTAACTGGACTAGATGTTCATATGCACTTGCAAAGGACATTTCACATTCAAACCACAGCATGGGTGTTCTGTGAGAGGACCAGGCTTGGCTGTTGAGATTGGGATGTCCCAAAGCAGGAAGTGTCAGTGGCCAAAGGGCATGGGCCAGAGACTCAGCTCCATGCTGTCACCTACAGAGACTATTACTTAGGTGAAGTTGCAATTCTTGACTGCACCATAGAAAGGAATTTCAGGGTGAGCCAACATGTGGCAGAGTTGGAATTTGTTAAGGGAAAAAGTTTAAAATAGATACAAATGTGGCAGTTAATAGTCATTTAGTAAAAGACAAGTATACACCCGAGAGAGTGGGCTTTCCAAGAGAGTCACACTCAAGTGTCTTTACAGTAGCTGTACATAGTGGTTTTGGTGGCTTCTAGGGTCACATCACAAGGGGTTGCTGAGGAATGTAAATGGGATGCTAAGGTGGTCCTGGTCCCCAGTGTTTACTACATGGAACTGCAACTGATAAGGTAAACCCTGGGTCACAGGAGAAGGTAAGATCTGTGATGACTAACCGTGTCAACTTGACACACCTAGGAAGAGAGAACCTCATTTGGAGAATTTCTTCCATTGGATTAGCCTGTGGACATGTCTGTGGGGCCTTCACTTGATTGCTAATTGATGGAAGAGGGCTCAGCCCACTGTGGGTATGCTATCCCTAAGCAGGTAGTCTGGGGTGTGTAAAAAAGGTAGCTCAACACGAGAGGGAAAGCAAACCAGGAAGCAGTGTTCCTCTGTGGTCCCTGCCTTGGCTTCCCTCAATGGTGGGCTGTACCCTGTACGCTAAAATAAACCCCTTCCTCCCCAACTTGCTTTTTGGTCAGAGTATTCTATGACATCAACAGAGAAGCAAACTATGACAGATGTCTTCACTGTAAACAAAAGTTTATACTCTTGTTTGTAAGAGTCCCAGAAAACCCAGGGTCATGTCTAGAGAGGGGTTAAGGCCATATATAGACCTTAAGCAAGGGATCCTTGCTGTTTTAACATTCTTATTCAAAATACCTCCATAGAGAAGGAGTATTGTCTGTCATAGACTTTGCCAGCAACTCTTAACCATGCTGGCATCCTGTCAGATGGAGCAGGGCTTCAGCCAAACTCCAGGCTACCTTTTCTTCCTGCGTCCCTGTGATTCCTCTGTCTTTTTGCCTCAAGACTGGGACTAGACTGTGTTTCTCATTCAGAAAAGAAGAGAAGGGCCAGAGAGGCTTTTGTGGTGCTCTTTTGAGTTTTGCCATGGCTCTGTGTGATTCTATCTCTGAAGAATAATTGATTACTGTAATCTGAATGTCCAGTTCTAGAATGTGCCTATATGGCAAGATGACTGTGTGAGGTGACATTGGAGGTCTGCGGTATCTCTTCTAGTCATAGTTCTGATTGACAGGAGGATGCAGCTTGACCTTGGATCTCATTGGAGTGGGGGTGGAGCTTCTAGTTCTCCTTAGGATGCTCTCCATCTGCTGAGCTATGCAAGGAAGGACAGCAAATGGTCCTCAGCCCTCACATCATCCTTCAACTCAAGGTTGTGGAAAATCATGCACCACTCAAAGTTTAGAGCTGAGTGTGGTGGTGCATGCCCGTCATCCTGGCTTTGCGAAGGTTGGGGCAGGAGGATTAAGGTCAGCAGTAAGACCTTGTCTAAAAACCCAAACCAAAGCAACAACTGATAACAACATAAAGTTTGTTTGATTTCATTTTTGTCGTGTGTGTGTGTGTGTGTGTGTAAATAAAGATACCCATAGCCATCAGCTCAGAACAAGCAAAGGTTTCCCTAGAGCAAGGAGATCAGCTGGTTTGGGCAGCAACTTAAAGCCAGGAGGGTTGTACACAGGTCCTTGGTGAAGATTGAGGAGGGGGTTGTAGCCCAGGTGGAAGCTGTTGACTGGAGAAACCAGACATGGATTGTCTTGTACAGTTGATTAGGGCTGAGAGTTCAGCTTTATTTGCTTAGAAATACTGAAAACAGGGACAGATGTGGGAAGGTCTGTTACTGAGAGGTCCTGCCCATGTGGAGCTAAATGTCACAGAGCATGGACGGCTTCCTGGACTGCTTGCTAGTGGTGGCCTGACTTCTACCAGGCTTGATTCTCCCATGGGAGCCCTGGTCCTGCACTGGGGCTAAAGGTAATGTGTGGGTTGCTGGCTGCTTCAGCTATTGATTAGAGATCTCTGTGTATATTAACTGGTCATTATTTTGTTTGTGTAGTCTATTAACTTCTAGAAATTTCTACAAAACCGTGTTCTAAATGTGCTACATACATAAAGATTTTATCTGTGGAAGAATTATCTACAACATAGGTGTGCGATTTTCCTCAGGGAGACATAAACCAGTACTCCAGAAAGGACATCAAGGACAGACCAAAGCAACCTCTCACCCTAGCCGAGCTTAGTGACCCAATGAGTTTATTGATGTTGCTTACAGAAGCATGAGAGATTCAAAGGGAGCCGCATCACCACAAGCCCTCACTAAAGCTTCATTTCCGGGTTTCTTGAACAACTTGCAGGCTGCGTGACAAGTCAGAGTCTCCTCCAGGAGACTGCCAATTGGAAAATGTCCCCCACCCCCTAATTTCGCTTGTAATCTTAGGGAGGAGTTTTGTGAAGCGTGTAAGTGTCCTCCTAGAAGCTTGTAAGCTTCTCTCCTAGAGAAAGAGTTTCCATGGAAAGTGAAACACTTTAAGTTCGCAAGGATCTTGTTAACATGCCACACTGTATCTACAGATGTAAGTATTTTAGGGTGACTTGGAAGATTATCTAGTGGCATTTGAGAACATTAATCTTTAAAGTAAATATGATAGTTAAAAGGGGGTATGGTGGTTTGAATGAAAATAGCCCCCATAGGCTCACAGGGAGTGGTACCATTAGGAGGTGTGGCCTTGTTGGAGGAAGTGTGTCACTAGGGGTGGGTTTTGAAGTTTCAGAAGCTCAAGCCAGGCCCAGTGGCTCCCTCTTCCTGCTGCCTGCTTGTCTGTATGTAGAACTCTCAGCTACTTCTCCAGCACCATATCTGCCTGCATGCCTCCATGCTTCCCACCATGACAATAATGGACTAAACCTCTGTAGTTAGAGTTTTCCTGCCTGGCCCACAGTCAGGACAAATCTCTGCCACCCGCCAGTCCCACAGCCGCTCAGACCCAACCAAGTAAACACAGAGACTTATATTGCTTACAAACTGTATGGCCATGGCAGGCTTCTTGCTAACTGTCCTTATATCTTAAATTAATCCATTTCTATAAATCTATACCTTGCCACATGGCTTGTGGCTTACCGGCATCTTCATATGCTCTCTGTCATGGCGGCGGCTGGCAGTGTCTCCTCAGCCTTCCACTTCCCAGAATTCTCTCCTCCTTGTCCCGCCTATACTTCTTCCTGCCTGACCACTGGCCAATCAGTGCTTTATTAACATGTTTGACATACAGACCATCCCACAGCAAACCTCTGCACTGTAAGCCAGCCCCAGTTAAATGTTTTCCTTTATAAAAGTTACTGTGGTCATGGTGTCTCTTCACAGCAATAGAAACCCTAACTAAGATGGGGTATCTTTAGTACTGGTTTATTTTATGAAAACTGTCTCATGTCTAGGAAAATGAAAACTCCAGTGAGCTCTGGTGTAGGAGTGAACATCTGGATTAAGGGGGCCTGGAGACGTGGCCCATATGCTGACCTGAAGAATGCTCACATTAAGATAGAGGACCTAAGATGCTGGAGATGAACAGATGTGCCTGGCGGTGTGGTGTAGGGAGCTTCCTTGCGTGCCCCTCTTCTGAAATGGGGCCTGGCATGGTTATTTGTTCTGGTGTCATGCTTTTCTTGACAGCTATGAGTATTGCCTGTCTGACAGACTGTCAAATGAAATCCAAACTTTTTTTTTGTGCCAGAGACACTTGCCACTGATGTGCTGGGAATGCTTAGTGTCGGCACTTGCTCAGAAGCCAGCAATCTCCTCCAGTGGCTGGGAAGAAGTCCAAGGAGGGACTGCTGTGGTCATGTGGTTGACATCCTCAGATACATCACTGTAGTTTTAGTCCAGTGGCATGTCTTTTCTGTGTGTGCATGCATGTGTGTGTGTGTGTGTGTGTGTGTGTGTGTGTGTGTGTGTGTGTACATGTGTATGCATGCATGTGGAGGTGAGGGTTAGATGTCAGGTGTCCTCTATTGCATTCCACCTTGTTTTTTGAGACAGGATCACTCATTGAACCTGGAGCTCACAGGTTCAGCTAAGCCAGCAATCTTCAGGGACCTGCCTGTCTCCACCCCCCAGCACTGATGTTGGCAGATGTGTGCCACCGTGCTTGGCTTGTTTGGTGGGTTCCAGGGTCAATCTGAGGTCCTCATGCTGGCACAGCAAGCACCTGATCCATTGAACCATCTTCCTTGCCCCTCAACAGCGTGTCTTGAAAGGGCTGTAGGTTCAAACCTTTTGTCCCTGTTTTCAGGTCCAGGCTGAGACCCTTCAGAGTTGACAGTTTACACAGAAGATAGTGACACTTTTGAACCCTGTGTCCACACACAAGCCAGATGTGTTTTTCACTTCTCATAGTGGCATAAGCAAAGATCCTTAGTCTAGACCACTGTCTAGAGAACATTTTAAACAGTCCCTCACCTCCCATCTGTACCTGCTGACTTCTGAACAGCTTTCCATCTTCAGGTAGTCCCAGCAAAGGGTGAGTGGGGGTCGTGCTGTGCCTTCTCCCGCAGCCCAAAGCCAGTAGTTCCAAGTTGGTAGCAATCAACAGATGGCTGCCTTCCCAAGGGGCCATTCTGCCTTTAGCTAGATTGACCTATAGAGAATGAGTGACTAGAAGGATGATGAGATTTTTCAAATGGTCAGTGGAACCAAAAACAGATAGTCTACTGAGGTCTTCTCTTTAAATCTGAGGCTGAGCATTTGTGTGTTCAGACCCTTTCATGTATGCGTATGGGGATTCAACAGGGTGGTGGATGCCACTGAGTCCCTGAATCCCTTGGCAGAGTGGATGGTGACTGTAGATGCCTGAACAACTTGTCTCAAATGTATAGACGTGTCTGTTTCAAGTACATTTATAGATTTTCATACTTAGTGAAAGGAACATCTATCTAGAAACCTGTCTTTCCTCCCTTCCTCTCTCCCTCCCCTCCCTCTTTTCTCTCTCTGTCATTTTATACAGAATCTCACTATGTAGACCAGGCTAGCCTCAAGCTCCTGAGGATCCTCCTGCCTCAGTTTCCTGAGTGCTAGGATTATAGGTGGACATGACCACACTCAGATTGTTTGGAGTTTTGTTGTTTGCTTGGTTTTGAGGCCAAATCTCACTCTAGCCCAGGATAGAGTGGAACTCACAGCTATCCTCCTGCCTCAGTCTCCTAAGTGCTGGTATGATTGTCTTCATTCTTTTCATATTTCAGGGCTGATAGTTCATTCCCCGAACACTGAGATGGTTTTCCTGTTTCTTGTTAACATGGAAAGCTGTGTCTTTCAGATCATGCCTCCCCAGGAACTAAGGAAGAAGCTGTGGAGAGTGAAAAACCCAGTGGACATGATCCGAAGCCAGGAAAACCAGATTTACAGAGCCAAGACCAAGCAGTCACCAGCCCGGTGTCCACCCAGCCTGCCAAGACCACAGCACTGTAAGGAGGACATGGTCACTTAGCCCTGTGTGGAGTGTGAGGTGGCCTGTCCCACCAGGTGCTCCTTGTAATGCTTTGGGGAGGGTAAAGAAGAATTCTCTGTGTGTGTGTGTGTGTGTGTGTGTGTGTGTGTGTGTGTGTGTGTAGGCCAGATGTTGAACTTCTCAGTAGCTCTCCATCTCTCACTGAACCTGGAGTTTACCTGTTCAGCTACACTGGCTGCCCAGGGAGCCTGGGGAATCCTCCTGTCTCCTCCCTAGCCCAGGGATTATTGGAGCATGCCTCAATGCTTGGCTTTTGTTCACATCAGTCCTAGGGGTCCGAACTCAGGTTCTCACACTTGCATGGTGAGCAGTTTAACATTGAGTCATCTCCCCAGCCCCTCACCATCTGTCTTAGTTAGGGTTACTATTGCATAATTTTATACTATTGTATAAAACACCATGACCAAAAGTCACTTGGGGAGGAAAGGGTTTATTTCACTCCCAGTTCCATAAAACAGTTCACCATCGAAAGCAGTGAGGGCAGAAACTCAAGCAGGGCAGGAACCTGGAGGCAGGAGCTGATGTAGAGACCATGGAGGAGTGATGCTTAAGGGCTTGCTCTGCATGGCTTGTCCAGCCTGCTTCTATAGAACCCAGGACCGCCGGCACAGGGGTGGCACCACCCACAATGGGCTGGGTTCTCCCCCATCCATTACAAATTAAGAAAATTCCCAACAGGTTTGCTGATAGCCCCATCTTATGGAGGCATTTTCTCTGTTGAGGATCCTTCCTCTGATGACTCTAGCTTGTGTCAAGTTGACAGAAAACTAGCCAGTACAGCATCCTTGAGGCTTTTCTGTGTGTTAAGTTTCCAGGGCAGTCGGCAAAGACAGATCATCTACAGAGTGACTTCCCAACAAGACAGCTCAGTGCTGCAGGTCATCAGTGGGCCGGAAACATCTGTACAGGAGGAAATTTCCCTGGATGCCATGCACGTTTTCATCGACGAGCATGGTGAGTCTTAAAGAACTCCTAGAGAGCAAGAAGCGGGACAGCCACGGCTTTCCTGGGAGCTCTGCGTGGTCCCTAGTCTAAGTGTTAGATATTAAAACAGTCAGACAGTCCTGGGGTTGTCTTTAGTACTGTTGAAGGAGCTTTCTCCTTTCTGCCTTGGCAAATGTTATGCTTATTACACCTGTGGTACGCTGCTTACTCTTTTTGTCTTATTTCCAAGAAGAAAATTCCAGGCAAACCTTAGAGTTCACCAGGTGCACCTGATTTTTGCTCTTTTAAAACATTTTATTTTTTCATTTATTTTTCTGACACAAGGTTTTATGTAGCTTGGGCCAACTTCCAACTAACTATGTAGCTCAGATGACAGAGGTATTTGTGCATGTTTGGTTTATGTGGTCCTGGGGATAGAAACCAGGGTTCTGTGCATGCCAGGCAAGCACTCTACCCAGGAAGCCACATCCCTGGGCTCTCTAAACACCCAATCCTTTACTTTCATCTACATTATTACAGTAGTTATTTCTTTTTTTTTTAAAGATTTATTTTGTTTATTATATAAACAGTATTCTTTCTGCAAGTTTTGCCTGTACACCAGAAGAGGGCACCAGATCTCATTACAGATGGTTGTGAGCCACCATGTGGGTGCTGGGAATTGAACTCAGGACCTCTGGAAGAGCAGTCAGTGCTCTTAACCTCTGAGTCATCTCTCCAGCCCCCTACAGTAGTTATTTCTTGTCTTATGATAATCTGCTAGTGATATTTCTCTTTCCCAAGTGGTGAGAGACTTCATCAGGGCGCATGCCCAGTTCCCGGTAAATACTTATTAGGTGTTTGTTAAACATCCTCACAGCTTTTCCTAGTGTCTTCATATAAAAATGATTTAAAGTAGTTACACGAGGAATCACCCATCAAACAGTTGGGTCAGAGTCCCAAAGACAAGAGATGTGGGCTCTGGTTGTTCTGGGCTGGGTCTTGGCTAACATCCTTTTAAACTTTTTTAAGTTACTTTTTAATCAGTATACAAAGTCGCAGGTTTCCTAACGGGGTTGCCACACTGGTTTAGTCCTGGCAGGCTCTCCCTCATCTCCCAGCCCCCATCCTGGTGTGGACCCCTCCATCTGCATAGTCACCTTCCACACTGAAATCACATGTTCCGGTTCCCTCTCCCTCCTTCCACAGCCACCTCTTTTTCCCCCTCTCCTGGCCCCTTTCAGGTTTCTTGGTCTCTATACACACTTACTCCAACATAAACACAAACATACACACATTGGAAGTGAGAAGGAGGCTAGGGCCTGCCTGTGAGAAAGCATGCGCTGTTTGTCTGAATGGCTCCAATCCATTGTCAGTTACTGAGTACTCAGGATGCTGACTTCTGTGGCCTTATCTGACTCAATGTCTTGTGTCACTGTCACACACACACACACACACACACACACACACACACACACGCACACGTGCACTTTTATCTAAGCCTCCAGAAAGTGAGGCCAGGCCTTGGCTGTTTGGAGCTGAAGGCCACTTGGCAGGTGTCTCCACCAGGGAATTCACTGCATGTTCTAAGGCCCCAGAGGAAGGTGCTCCTTGGGACTAGGAGATTACATTAGGACAGGAACTGATCTTCACACCTCAATGCCCAGGACCCTCCAGCCGAACTAACTGAACTCTGCAAATGGATGCCACCCTTTCTCCTCCTCTTGACCAGGCTGACACAAAGTCAGCAGCCATGCTCACTCACCTTCCCTGAGGCAGCCTGGACTCTGCAGCCTCCATCTAAGCTACAGGCCTAATGAGCCTCTTCTTATATGCGATACCCATGTGCACGCACACAGAAACCACCTGCTCCAGCCCTCCTCCAGTCCTGCTGCTACATGAGTGGAACATAGGAAAACATGTGAAGTAAAGGGCTGGGGACGTATCTGCCTGTGGGGTATGATGAGCCCTGGGGTAGCTTCCCAGCACCACTCAACCACACCTATAATCCCAGCACTCAAGCAGAAGGGTCAGGAGTTCAGGGGTGTCGTGGCTACACAGTGAGTTCAAGGCCAGCCTGGGCTACCTGAGAAAGAATACTAGGTATAGTAGCCCATGCCTGTAATCCCAGCATAAGGCCGAGGCAGGAAGATTGATCGTTGGAGGCCAGCCTGGAACCACAGGGAGAGAAAAAGAAATGGAAAGAAAAAAAAAGAAAAGAAGGAAACAAAAGTTAATTGACTAACAGAACAATTCTGATAAGCAGATCAAAGGCAATGATTTAGTGAGTACTACGGTTACACCAGGTAGACACGCAGAACATTTTTCTCAGTGGTTTCCTTTGCTACATAAACTTCTGCTTCAAATGTGAAACAGAATGAAACAGAGCCAGTCACTCCACAGAGAGTCTGACAGGGCTACCTTTAACTTAGAGACGGTGGGAGTGAGCTTATGCATTGTAGACCATGGGATGGTACTCTTTTGCTCAAATCTCACAATTTTGCAGGGGAAATCAGGTCGTGTTATTTAAAGTCTGGAAATCAGAAAGAAGGCTCCTCCCAGCATCGGTCCTCGAACCCTGACTGTGCCTCACGTGCCAGGTGAGTGGGCTTTGCCTCCAGGTCTGGGAGCCTGGACAGTGCTGGGGTCCACGGGCTCCTCTGTAGAGGTTAAGGCAGAGTTTTGTGTGAAATGAAAATATGACATGCCAGAAAACTCAGCAGAACCATTTTTGGGGTTGTGGCCCTGGTGGAAGGTGAACAGGACATGTAGGTGGAGACAGGGAGGGGACCTGTGTGAAGGAATCTGAGCTCTCTAGAGGGCAGTGCAACATCTGCCCAAGGGCACCCTGGAAATGCGGATGCTTCCAGCTCACAGGCCACTCTGCAGGTAGAGGCCCTAAGTGTCTTCTCTGTTTTGTTGAAAACATGTTGAACAGCTCCTAGTTCCTAGTAGTGTGAGTTCCCTTGGTACTGAAGCAGCTGGCACAGCTCTCTGTGCAGAACCAGCTGTTCAGCTCACCAGCTGTGGAGCAGGTCTGAGGTTCCCCGGGCTTAGAGAGTCTTTATGGCAATCGGAATGCGTGGGTCTCAGTTGCTTGCTGTAAATATGGAGGTAAATCTGTTACGTGCAGTGTGTTAGAACTGCATGTGTGTTTGAAGAACTACAGACTATTATGGTATAATTGGCATGTCGTGGGCTTCCTGCATGGAGAGTATAAGTGGTGTTTTAAGAACCTGGGGTTGTGACTCCATTGGTAGGACCGAGTTGAAGCCCTCCATTCCAACTCCTGCACCACATAAACAAAGCATGGTGGCAGGGAACTATAATCCTGGCTTTTGGGAGGTGGTAGGAGCAAGAAGATCCAAAATTCAAGGTTGTCTTCAGCTGCAGAGCAATGTTGAGGCCAGCCTGGGCTACGTGAGACCTGGTCTCAAACAAAACAAACAGAATCTAACTCCAGAGGTCTCGTGTTTCCTGAGTCCTGAGTTTTTTTCAGGGATGTGATGGGAATCTTCAGGGAACCTAAAACAAAGGACATAATTTTCCTGCTGTCATGCACTAGCCTCTGGAGTGTTCTCTCACTGATGCTATGACTCCATCATTAATTCTCACCTGATCAAAAATGCCAGTGCCCGATGTCAGTGCCTGGAGTTCACCCCTCCCTGTCACCCAGTGCCCGATGTCAGTGTCTGGAGGTCACCCTCCCTGCCACCCAGTGCCCAATGTCAGTGCCTGGAGGTCACCCTTCCTGCCACCCAGTGCCCGATGTCAATGTCTGGAGGTCACCCCTCCCTGTCACCCAGTGCCCTATGTGTCAATGCCTGGAGGTCACCCTCCCTGTCAACCCATCCTTCCTGTTCTGCTCTGATGTGTTCTACTTGAACTCAGTCAGTCCCGCAGGGACAGGGCCTGCATCTCACCACCTCCCTGCCCTGCAGCCTCCTCCAGTCTCGGGTACCAGTGTGTGCACCAATCAAAGCTGGCTTCCCCAGCAAGAGACAAGCTGAATCCATGACCAAACAGACACTTGAAAGGAACGGCGTGCATCCTCCTTCACTGGGCTCTAGTATTAGTTAGCACATGCCAGGATTGCAGTTAGGGAATTTCATCATTTAGCATAGCAGCTTTCTCAGGTGATGTCTTCGAGTGCAGGAAACACAGGGAACTGTCACATCTTCTCCCCAGAGGCAGGTTGACAAGCTCTTATGCTAAATTCAGAGCAAACAGAAGCCTCCTGTTTCATCCCACAGTAAAGGCAGGGGCTTTGCTTTTGTTGGATTTTTGTTTCCTCTGAATAAATATACACTACTTCCTTCCCAGGTAAGTACTGACCTGAATTTACCAGTAATGCTAGTGTTCTGAATCAAGAGAATGATCTATGAGAGCTGTATTTTCAGTTTTGATAAGCATGTTTATTTTTACTGTTTTTTTTTATTCTTTTTGCCTGTATAGATGTTTTGCCTGCCTGCCTGTGTGCCTGCCTGTGTGCCTGCCTGTGTGCGTGTGTGCGTGCGTGCGTGAGTGAGTGCATGAGTGCATGCCTGTGTGCGTGAGTGTGTGTGTGTGTGTGTGTGTGTGTGTGTGTGTGTGTGTGCTATGTGTGTGTAATACCCTTGAAGACCAAAAGTGGGAGCCAGATCTCCCAGAACTGGAGTTACAGAGGGTTGGGAGCCACCATGTGGGTGCTGGGAATTGAGCCCAGTTTTCCGGAAGAGCAGCCAGTGCTCTTAACTTCTGAGCCATTGTTCAAACCCCATAATTGACTTTACTAAGTATACAGGAAGCCAAAGTAAGAAATAGCAAGTGATGGATAGATGTTAGAGAGTTACCTCTGCTACAAACGGCTCACTTCTGGCTGTTCTCAAGGGCACTGTGCTTTCACTCTGGGCTGTTTTGCTGATCTTCTCTTTCCTGTCACAGAGTTGGGGGAGCAGCTCTATCCAGACAAAAGACACTTGGAGACAAACTTTGAGGCTGGGGTGGGCAATTGTGTTTTCAGAGCCAGCTCCTCAGTGAGCTCAAACAGCATGTGACAATTTGCCAGTACAACATACATTGTAGTCACATATCCTGAGCCTTGAAAAACTAAGGGACCAGAGAGATGGCTCCACGGTTAGGAACACTTGCTGCTCTTGCAGAAGACTTGAGTTCTCTTCTTAATAGCCACAATGGGTGGCTCACAAACATCTGTAACTTCAGCTGCAGGGGATCCACCTGTGGGAGGCCAGCTCACATCTTTTAAAGGTTCCTATGAGGAGGAGAGACAGATGAGAAACTTTTAGATAGAAAGATAGCAAAGAGGAGAAAGAGAGAAACACAGGATAGCTTCGGGGGGACCTGGATCAAAACCCAATGGCCTCTTCCAAAGGGCTTTTTATAACAATGCCAAGGAGCAGGGCAAAAGACCTCCCCCTTGCTAGATCAAAGCACACCACACAGCCAAGTGTAGACCCTTCCAAACACCTGGTAACCACGCCCATGGTCAAATCATCCCCTTATGCAGCCCTGCTGGGTAAAGCAAGCTCAGATTCTCGGACCCTGAGTAAGTTCTCACTAGGAAACTTCTTTGGGTCTCTACATCCACCCCTCTCTTCTGGTCTCTCTGGGTGCCTGTATACACATGGTGCACATACAGACAAGTAATTGCACACACACATATACATAAATAAAAGTAAAATTTAAAATCAAAGTTATAAAGGGTGCACATGTGGGTGAGAAGGCCTTGGAGTTTCCACGCCACCTCAGTGAGTGGCACCCACTCTTCCTATCTCTAATTTCTCTTTATTAATCTCCCCATTCTTGTTTTCTTTCCTTTTCTCTGCACTGCCTTTCCCGGCTAGAGTTCTTTTATGTATATGTACTTTGGGAGTTGAATCTCAGGACCTCCTGCATGCTAGGCAAGTACATGACAGATGAACCCCATCCCCAGTCCCTCACGAGTAGATTCTAGGCAGGTGATCTATCACTAAGCAACATCCCTATCACCTCACAGTAAAATCTAGGCAGCACTCTACCCCTGAGCCATGCTTCCAGCCCCTCACTAGAGGGTTATAGCAAGTACCCTTCCCCTGAGCTACAGCCAACCCTTCATTAGTCTATCTTAGGCAAGTGCCCTGCTGCTGAGCCACCTATCAGCCCCTCACTGGCTTACGTGTGTGAGCACATGGGGGGAAGGGTGGCATCCCCCAATCATTGTTTCTAACACTAAAGGTGAAGAATGACCTCTGACCCAGCCAGAGCAATGGCAGCTGCTGGTGGCTTTGCCACCAGGAAGACACAGGGGTCTCCTGCCTTACATTGTGTCCCGGCATGCCCTGAGTCTTTGTGAAGCAGCGTGGTAGCTCATAGTCCTGAGAGAGTTATCAGCACATGTGAATACAGAATTAACAGGACTTCCTTTCAGCCATGAGAAACCAGAGCACACAGAAACCTCCAGCCTGACTCTCTGAGCACCTTCTCTGTGGACATCAGAGCCGAGCTTCCAGCTCCTCGTTCTCTGAGGGAAGCAGTTCTCTATCAGCAAGAAAGCTGAAAGTGGAGGTAGAGCTGACGTTGAGACCCAGACCTGCAGCATCTCTAGCTGCTCTGGACATAAGCAGAAGTCTTACATCAGACTGACGTGGGTTCGAATCTCAACACCTGTGTTTATTTTCTGTTTCATGTGGTATAATTTCTTACTCATTAAGTTTAAAATATTTGCATTACATTTTTACTTATTTATTTTTAGGTGTGTGTGTGCCACACTGCACATATGTGGAGGTCAAAGGGTAGCTTCTCTCTTTCCACCAAGTGGCAAGCTCCTTTACTCACTGAGCCATATTGCCTTTCCTTGTCAACTTTTTTTGACCTGTAAGTTGAGAGAAATAATGAATTAATTCACTGGCTTGCTTTAAAAATTAAAGTTGGCCTGGGGAGTTAACTCAGTTGGTAAAACACTTGCCACACAGGCATAGGGACCTAGAATCCACATTAAAAGGCCAGGTGTGGTGTAGCAGACTTGTAATCTAAGCACTGGGTGGTAGAAACAGATGGATCCCCAAAGCTCACTGGCCAGCCAGTCCACCTTAGTCAGCAGATCCTGGGTCAATGAGAATACCTTCTCTCAAAGCAAGGTGGGGGGCATCTGAGAGAGGACACCAGAGGTTGACCTCTGACACCCACCACAGGGCACACATGCACACACACACACACACACACACACACACACACACACACACGTACACGTGCACATCATTCAAGACAGAGCCTGTGTGGAGGGCACTCAGCATTGTCACGTGTGTTCCGCTTCTGGGTAGAAAGGGAGGACAAAATTCAGGGTTAACTTTTCACAGCAGCCAAC
>CABHPH010118066.1:0-12817 GCA_902168325.1 Peromyscus nudipes
ATTTATTTTGTTTTTGAGACAGGGTTTCCCTGTGTAGCTTTGCGCCTTTCCTGGAACTTGCTTTGGAGACCAGGCTGGCCTTGAACTCAAGGAGATCCGCCTGCCTCTGCCTCCTGAATGCTGGGTTAAAGGCGTGCGCCACCACCGCCTGGCCAAAATCTTTTTGATTTACTAGACTTTTACTACTATTTTAGGAACTGGTAGATGCAGAGAAACCATAACAAAAAGCTTTATAATAGTTTCAATAGCGCTTTGATCAGGGCACCAGTTGGGACTTTTAAACACCGTATTATAACATACTTTACCTTTCAATATATTCCTTGTAGACTTTGTTCTGTTTACTTTCGCATTTTCATTTTGCAATTATGCCTTCTAAATTGTAATAAAGAGGAAAAAATAGCCTGTTAATTTGAGAACTGGGAAAGAATGCCTCTTAGGTGCAACAAACGTGTTTCTTGAGACGAGCACCATGATGGGTGATTTGGTTGGCAGGAAGATGGCTCTCAGTGGAGGAACAAGCTGGGCTAGGCACGAGGCAAAGAAAAACTGACTGTTCTGACTGGAAAATAAGGCATTAGAGAAGATGAGTGTGGATGAGAGAGGGCAGAGTCCAGCCATGGTCAGCATTCTGTGTGGAAGTATCTGCTGCCGGGAGAGATAGGTTCTATGTCCTAGATGGGATTTGTGCCCCAAAGATCGAGTTCTGGGAACTTGTTCCCACTGTGGCAGTGGTGGTGTGGTAGAAGCTTTAAGAGATGGAACCTAGCACAGGATTAGTAGATCATGGGAATCTCGAGCTTAGAAAGGATTAGTGCTGGCCTTTCCGGAGTAGATGATTCCTGGGCAGCTTCGTGACGGAAATCCGAACTCCCCTCCACCCTGCACCTCTGTGCTTGCACATGCTCCTTCTGCATGTAGCTAGTTCTCTACTATGCTGTGACTGAGGCTTGGAGCCCTTTCCAGGATGCTGTTACAATGTGTTTGGACCCTCTAGACACCAGAACTGTGAGCCAAATACTTTGATTTTAGTATAGAAGCTACCCAGTCCCAGGCATTTTTTTATATCAACACATCATGGACTAATTTAGCAGACACATCTGACTTTCAGTTTTGAGTTGTTCCCTGTGTGTGGTCTGGAATGAAACTCACTTTTTCAAAAATATAAATAAATAAATCACACGGTTGTGCTGGACACTTGGATATACAATTTTGAGTATGTGTGTGTGTAATGGCTGAAGCTGTTGCAAGCAAAGGGAGAAAAGGTAAGGAGGGCAGAACATAAGCAAGAAGCAGAGGTGGGGTGCTGGTGCACAGTGAATGCCAAAACAAAACAGCCCTGCCTTCCAGGGAGTTGTGACGGGAAGACATGAAAGTACCATTCTCTTCCCAAACCAAATCCGGAGCTTCCTTAGATTTACTTAAAATGACCTCAGTGTCCTCAGCACCCTGGGGCCTGCCTTTGCATCTCAATGTGATCTACAAGTGGAAGGGACTCTGATGATATCAGTTTTAAATTGTTCATTCCTGAGGGTCACTAGCTAAGGAGGAACACAGGGTGAGAAGAAGGGAGAAAGGGTCCATCAAAGTTCTGTGGGTGTGCTCCCCGTCACTCCTTTTCTTCATACTCTCCTGTTTTCATTATCTCCTTCCCCTCTTCCTCCGTTACCCATTTCTTGCCTTCTGTTTACATTTTTCTGTTCAGAAGCTAGACTGGGATTGTTTGGATGTGGGCACCCTGGAAAGAGATAACTTTTCCTCTGCAACGTTTGCTTTCTCTTTGGGCTTCTTGGTACCCCATAGGGAAGAATTGTGTGCAAGTGCTTGTATGCATCTCTGCATAGGCATGGGATGACCTTCATTTACCCAAACACAAAGTTCAGATTTATTACAGAAAAGCCTGTCAGCATGTGGAGAGCAGACAGAAGACTGAGCAAGACTCTCAGGATGACAGCTTGGGTTTTCGAGAAAAGCGGTATCGGGCAATTGAGGCAAAATGAGGAAGATCTGTGGAAAGTGTGTTCCTATTCTTTTTAAGGGACAGTGGTGCTGCCATTCAGTCTGCTATTACAAATCCTGTAGGTTTTATTTTATAATTATAATCAATTTATCAGTTGCATCTTTCCTACTAAATACAGAGTTCATGAAGGTAGGAACTGTGAAGTTCTTATATAGTGTCACATATTTATGTATGAAGTTCTTATATATGGCACACACTCATTATTAGGTACCACTGTTTATTCCCACCTGTTATAATTCCTTCCACATGGGGAATAGGCATCAGATGTTTGCCAAACATGGAAATAGTTGGACATGTGCTCAGGCGAGGAGCACAGACTGGAGAGGTGTTTGGATTCACACTGTTCTTCCACAGTGAGTGCTCCCTCTAAGGATACTTAAGGACTTTATATATCATTCAAAAAATGTTTAAGCTTGATGAAAATTTGCTTAGTTAAATTAATTAATTCATTATTATTAACATAAGCAGATTTAAAATAATCCAAGGTTAGAAAAACAACTACGTGGTTTTTTTTGTAGACTTTGGAATTTATTTGTATTTCTTTGAAACACTCGCTACAATGAATCATTTTACTAAGCAGTTTTAGTAAATTCTGTTCCTGAATTTCATGTTGTGAATATTTTTTTTGGGTGTGTAGCTCACAACAAATATGAGTAGTTTTGTACCATTTAATGGATAATAGGTAGGAATCTATTTATGTTAGAGACTACGATCTCCAATTCTTCCCCTTCTGGTAATGCTCTTATTTGCAGCCATTTCCTCTGGTTAATTCCTTGGGAAGGCATTTTGCCAGTACGAAGTATGTAGTGCCAGGCCCTGACAAATGACCCCATCAGTCACACTGTCTATCTGCTGCTCATAGTAATGAAGGGCGGAACCTTTCCAGAGATTGTAAGATTTCCTGCTGCTTGAGAACAGGGATTGCAGGTCCAGGTTGAGACTTGCTTGTGATTACAGTGGGATGACTCAATGTTTTGATGGAAACCAAGACCCACAATTCCTTAGCAGTGTGAAGCTGTGAGACAGGAACACCACAGGAGTTATGGTATTCAAATATCCATATAACTCTCATTTATGTTCCTCTTCATGGTTTTTCTTATATCACTTTCATATATTTTTGTGGAGTATACACACTTTTTAAAATGGTAGTACTCCCACTTCAAGATGTTAAGTAAGCATCTTATGTGCTGAAGGAGTTCTGAAATGCTGGTTATGGATGGTTTGGGTTTGCTTAATATAATATTAATAATCCACTACAAGAAAGAGCCTGTTCTTTCATTCCCTGGGAGCCTAGGTGTTTTCCTCCACACTCCTTTCCTCTTCACAGGTTGGAATTTAGGCTTAGGTGGATGTGGTTATTTCAGACAAGACTGGACACATGAGCAATTCCATGGATTCCAGTGGTTGCTTTGCTGGTGTGTGCAGAGTCTTTCTGGGAAGAAAGATGGTCACTGGGACATTAGTAAAGATACAGGTGTCACACTGGATTGTCACATAATCCCATTCAATTCAGGCTTATGGATGATATAATCAAGTACCACAGACAAAAACCTTTGCAGATAATATAGCCAACACAGGATGTGGGTTTAACTGACAGCATTGTGCACACTTCCTTGAACTCAAGATGTACTCTTCACTTTTATTTATTTATTTATTTATTTTGGTTTTTCGAGACAGGGTTTCTCTGTGTAGCTTTGCGCCTTTCCTGGAGCTCACTTGGTAGCCCAGGCTGGCCTCGAACTCACAGAGATCCACCTGCCTCTGCCTCCCGAGTGCTGGGATTAAAGGCATGCGCCACCAACGCCCGGCCACTCTTCACTTTTAAGAAATGAAAACAGGTCACAGCAAAACCTTTCTCTGTCACCTTCTTGTCTTTTCCCCCTTCATGGGTAAGCACCTTTTGGGAGCTGGTGCATCCTCATGGAAATCCTTGATCTTATACTATGGATTCATAAACAACATGCAATATTGTGTGCTTTTACCTTAAACAGAGATGAGGCCATGCTGAGTGTAACTTGCTTTTTCTATTTAACATGATGCTTTTGGGATATTAACACATGCAAATTTAGTTCATAGGCTTCAGTAGTAGGGACAAGCCACAATGCATAGAATCTCTTACGATGCTTCTATATCTTTGGTGCTAAAAGCATTGCTGCTAAGAAGGGTTTTAGAATTTTCAAAATGGCATTTTCTGATATTTCTATTTTATACTATATATACAACTTTAGTTTTTCTGGATATTTATAGGTGGCTTCCTAAAGTCTTTGTGTAAATTTATACTCGGGTCAATATTCAAGTTTCATTTCCTCTGTATTCTTAACAAATGCATGGAAATTATCCATCTTAAACATTTGTCAGCTTGTGAGAAGAAAAGGTTAACTTTTTCCTTTTCCTTGTGTAAAATACCTGGCTGAAACTTGTTGCTAGAGTTTGAGGTGGTGGCTCAGTGCTAGAGCATTTGCCTAGCACGTATAAGGCCCTAGAGTCTATGTCTAGCACTGAAAAAAATCAGTAATTATGGAATCAAAAGATACACATCATGATTTATCTTCTTTGCCAATTTGATGGGATTTGAGCATGTCAGTAATATTGTTAATGTAGAGATTGAACCTAGGATGGAAGCCCCAACTTTCATGTAAGCAGCACAACTCCGTGGATTTGGATTCTAGAAAACTGGAATAGAAAGAATAGAGGAAGTGAGCCAAGCTTCTGCCGAGTGTAGATGCAATGTGACCCTTTGCCTTACATTCCTCCACCACGCCTTCCCCGCTAGAATACACTGCATTTCCTTAAACTGCACCACAACAAACTCTTACCTACTAAGTTGACTTTGTCAGAACAATGAGAAAAGTACCTAAGACCAACACAACACAGTCACTTTTTATTTTTTTCTAGGATCTCTGACACAGAGAATTCTATCTCTAGGTTTATTGCAACAGAAAGATTAGTCCAAGATGTATAGCCATGTATTTATTTTCCTGTTTGCAAATAATGTCATGGACACCCATGAAGTTTCATGTCTTCTCCTTTTGTGCCCTATCCCCTGTAATTTTCTTTTCCCTGTAGGAATGATTCATGTGTCTCTGTGTGTGCCTTGATTTTACTTGCTGGATGAAGAGAGTTTCCTATTGAATGGCGATTGGACTTTACTCAACATTATGGTAAGACTCATCATGATTTTTCATGATGCTGTAGAGTTTGTTTTCCCACTCTTCTGTGTAAATAAAGCACAATCAATTAACAAACTCCAGTTGGAAGGGATTTGGGTTGTTTGTGAGGTGTTGATTTTTGGTCGTTCCTGCCAGCTTTACTTCCTGTAAGAATTCTCCTATCTAAGTTATATCTAAGAGTTTAAAATATGCAAACTTTCATTATACTGATCTTTAAAAAACAATTAAAAGAGTCCACTATGAAGCCTTTTTTATCTTGTGTTAATTTTACATATATTAAGGAAAATGCAGAGCTGGTTAATCTTAGCATTTGACATCTTCACAAGTCAGTTCTGTTTGATGAAGTTTGAACAGTTGGTCCATTTGTTTCTTCTAGAATTTCAATCCAGTAAGGCTGAGTTTGAGTAGCATTTCCTTGTTATTTTTTAAATACTTTAATTACATTTTTTTTATTCTTAATTAATGTGTGTGTGAGACACAGAGAAAGAGAGAGAGAGAGAGAGAGAGAGAGAGAGAGAGAGAGAGAGAGAGAAAGAGACAGACAGACAGACAGACAGACAGACCTTGCAGGAATACATCTTCCATGCTCCATATGTAAAAGACAGAGGACTATTTGGGAGTTGGTTCTCTCCTTCCACCATGTAGTTTCAGGGGTCTCAGGCCAGGAGGTCTGGTGCAAGCACCTTCATTTGCCGAGTCATCTACCTGACCCCCCTTAATTTAATCACATTAATATGATGTTTCCTCTATTGTTCATACTATTATTTGTCTCTTTTTATTAATACTAATATTGTTATAGGTTTACTTTTATTCTGTCACTTTTCAAAGAGTTAGAATTTATTGAGCTTCTGTATTTTGTTTTTATTTTCTATTTCTATTATCTTACCTAACTCCAGTCATTGGACTCATTGTTTCTAAGTTTTTACATTGGAAACTTACTGTTTACTTCTTAGTTTTTCTTGTTTTCTAATGTGGCCATAATGAGTGCTCACAAATTTAGATGTAATATTGTTACTTTTCCTTCATCTCTAAGAATTATGAAATCAATTACTATGTATTTTTGATCAGAAACTTGAATGGGGACTCCAACTTTCTTACTTCCAGTTTTCTAATGGAGGTGTAGTCAGAGAACACGATCTCTTTATTTCTTCCTTGAAATATTTTATGATTGATTTGTTTTAGGCAACACTATACGGCCCTGTATTTGACATGCTACATTATGTCTGAGTTTTTTTTCTTTTTTCCACTTTTCTCTGATCTGTCTTCAGTAGGAGCATGATAGCCAGGAGAGGGCTGAGGCGAGAAGATGAGATGTTTTGTTAGTGTCTAGGTGTAAAGTACTGTAACTTGTAATCAGGAGTCTGGGGTTGATGAGATAAGCTTATAGATGGGCAGTTGCTGGCTGGCGAATGCCCAGACTCAGCTTGTACGCAGATTGCTTCAGCATTCTTTTTGTCAGGCTAGATCTAGAAAAAGCATGGTATTTTAAAAGAAATCCCACAGGCCTTACTCATCATGGGTTAGAGTCTATGACTGGAGGATGCGACCAACCATTCCTGCTGAAGGTTGTGACTGACATTGCTGAGGTGCATCCTAACTGTGTTTGCTCCTTTCTCCGCACTTCAGGTAGGTCCATCCTGTTGGGTTTCACAACCAGTTCTTTCAGCCGATATTTACTATTGGTAAATATGGACTAGTGGTTTATACCTAAAGGTAGGTTTTCTAAGCTTTCTTTTTGTGACTCATCTGTGAATAACCCTGTATTTGTTTTCACTCGAGTAGATTTTCTTACACATTTGCACATATATCCTTGTATATTACAGACTTTATGACTTTCTCTTTTGTACAAATAATTTATTATCAGCAGTATAAAATACATTTGTCTTTGTTTTAAATAAAATTGGATTCTCATTGACATTGCTTTTACTGTTTTTCTACCTTTTGATATATAACTAAATATGCCTTTATGAAAGGGAGTCTTTCATGGTGTATTATTTGGAGTAGCAGTTTATGTAAGTTAATAATTGTATATCCTTGAACTGTTTATAGGGACCCTTGTAAAATTTCCCAATCTTCATTTACTATGAAATGTAATTTTAAACTATTGATTAATTCTAATTAGTAAAAAAGTTCACTCAATTTTTCTATTTATTCTGGTTCATATTAGTAATGATAGGTTTAAAAATTATTTTAGATTCGTTTTCTAACAAGTTTTGTTGCATTCGTAGCAATTATACTTTCTAGTCTGTATTTGTTGCTAGTTATCATGTGCATCTTTCTTTTAAAATTTGCTTTCTTGCCTCCTTTTACTTTGATCTACGCTGCCCAGCACATGATTAATTTGCTAGCTTTCAGAAAAGTGGTTGTCACTCTTGTGATTTCTCAATATTGCATTTGTACTTGTTTTTGTGTTTATACCATCCATCTCTTCATTCTTCTCACTTTTTCATTGCTCTCTTTTAATTTATTTGTTGTTGTTCAAAGTAATTATTGACTTAACCATTTAAGAATGAAATATCAGACAGAACAAATACTGTATCAAGTCAAAAGTTTTCTCTTCTTATCCCCTCGTTGTGTGACTTTTCATTGGGAGATCTATTCACCCAAGCTGTGGCTGATAATAGACCAAAGAAATGCATCCTCTCAAGTCTGACTTAGTGAGCCTGTGAATTTATTGAGCTTACTTATAGGAGCATAGATAAAAGGTTACATGCAGGAGCTCAATGGCTCAAAAGCAGCTCTATGCAGGAAAAGGCCACTCCAGCAAGGGTGATGACTCATGGAAACTCCATTCCTGGAGATCTCTGCAGGACTGGGGGACAGCCCCACTTCTACATTGCTTCTTCTCAGCACCTTTTTCTGCTTTCATGACCTGGGGAGGGACTTGTGAACCTGATAACTTTCTGAGCTTTCTGAGTCTTGTAAATTTTGTTAGCTTCTTGAGTCTTAGGAATTTTCTTCTTACCCCAGAAGACAATGTTTCAATTTACAGGAAGTAGATGCATAATAGCCCATCTATGCAGAGATCATACACAGTCATGTTCATGCATATGTGAAATTTTTACCCTTCTTTCATTAGTTAATATTAGTGCACATTATGTTTCACAAATTTATCTCTATTAATAAGTAGGTGATCTCTAAGTTTTTAAATAAACTGCTTAGAACTTCATTGTACTTTCGACAATAAATCTTTTGGTTTTGGATTATGATTAGTGCTGTTTACAAGCCTTTGTTAAAGCTATACTAGTATATGGCATTTGTCTCTTCTGTACTTACACATTGGGTTAAGTAAGCCATTTGTCACTAAATTGTATATGTTGACATATTTTATATGTACATTTGTAACAGTGTTTCCTATGCAATCACAGTTTTATGATCATGTAAGAAAACTCATAGGAATTCCACATATCACTTGGGTTTTTAATTCTTACTCATATTTCCTCACCTTATTTTCTTAATATTTGAAGTTTAAGTTTTCTGAAGTTCGTTTTTATTATGCCAGCTTTTTAAAATATAGATTATTCTTTCCCCTTTCATTTTCATTATATTGAGTATTTTGAAAACACTAGACAATCTGTTGATCGAATTGTCCTCATGTTCTGAATTTCTTCTATTGTTTTCTCTCCTTGATTCAGGCTCAACATTTTTGACAAGAATTGTACATACATGTCATTGGGTTATTAATATTTTTATGTCAATGTCAAGCAATTACTATGGTTACCTGAGACAGGATAAGTAGACCTCTCGGGTGTAAAGATAAGTTTTCACTTTTGAAAATTTATGGATAATCTCCGCACAGATATTCAAAATTACATGAATATTTTCTTACAACCAAGTCATACCCAGTGGTTTGTGATGCTCATGATGACTTCTTTTTGCCTGAGTCAATGATTGCATTAATAGAAAAAGCTATACATTTTCTAATCCTTTCACTCTTTTGTTTTCTCACTCTGTTGCCCAGGGCAACCACTATAAAACCTCAGCTAGTCTTGGACTGGGTGAAGTTCTTCTCTATCAGCCTCTAGAGGCCTTGGTTTATGTGGTGAGCCACCGTGAATGATTTCTCTCATTCAGCTTAAGGCTATAAACGTGGTCCTCTGAAGAACTTCCCTTCTTTCCTTCCTCTCTCCCCTAAATAAATTTTATTCATCATTAAAAATATGTAACATGTAAGAATTCATTTCAGTCACTGTCTTTTGGATGCTCATCTCATGATGCCTTGCTGCAGGCTGCAGGAATATATCATGAGAACTCAGCTGGTTATGGCAAAGTCACTACCTGGAGGAATCAGGGAATTCCTCCAGAGGAAGCCAAATCCCAAGGAGTTTTTGGTGTTACTTGGCTTGTTATATATTAGCTGTATTCTGTTATGAAAATCATGTGTGCCTTCATAGTTTTCCCAATTGACTTTTCCCTAAGAAGGGCTAACAGTGTGGACTGATCACTCTCTGGACATACACATTCCAGGTATTTGGAGAACAGCCTCAGGAAAGGCTTTCTCTGGAATCAGATTATCTCCCTTAGCCACTTTCAAGGACTACAGGAAACACCACCCAGGTGGGCACCCAACTTCTGAGGATAACAATGATAGCAGCCCACAGGCAAGTCTCCTGACTTAAGGTAAATTCCACAAGGAGACACCGCCTAGGAGAGGTGGACGTTAAGTAATAGCTTTACACAATTTAGCTCGGACCCTCCCTTTATATACTGGGACTTCCCAGGGCACAGGACGAAGAGAAAAGAGAATGGAAGAACTAGATGGGTAGGAACTTGAGAGGAACAAACTGAGATGGGGAAGAACTAGATTGAAGGGCTAGAAGAGAGGACTAGAGGAACGAGATGGAAGATAAGGAAGAGCCAGATGGGGAAGAACAAGATGAGGAAGAGCCAGATGAGAGAGAAGGAGATGGGAGAGGAGCTGATAGGGGAAAGAGCTAGATAGATGAGAACCTAAAAGGGACAGAACTAGATGAAGGAATTGAGATAGAACCTAGAGGGGACAGTAGATAAATATAGAGAGAAATCAGGCAAGAAAGGATCTAGACATGAGAGCAGAATAGAAGCTGTGTAGAGAGAGAACTCTCACAGAATAATAAAGTGTATGAACTAAGGAGTTTTGTGTACATAGATTCATTTCTTTTCATCAAAGATTAATTATCAGCTGGTTGTAGATTCTTCCCGGACCCTGGGAGAGGACTATCGAGGGGCTGGACCCCCATAGTCCCCAATAATGCCTGGAAGATAGATTCAGCTTCAAGAAGACATCTCTATGGCCACATTCATGGGTGACTGAGGATGTGCACAATTGTGAAATTATTTTTCTCTCAGTATGAATAAGGTTGAGCATGTTTCTATAGGTATAAATGCTAATTTTCTATCATGTTTTTCACTTACTTATTGCCTTGTGTCTTGGTTTTAACTGTCAACTTGATACAGCCTAGAGTCATCTGAGAAGGGAAACTTAGTTGAGGAATTGCCTTGTTTGGGTCAGAATATGGCACGTCTGTGAGGGATTGTCTGGGTTCTTTGGTGGAGTATGGCCAAGCCAGCGTTACTTCCTGGATGGGTGGTACTGGACTATATAAGAAAGCTAGCTAAGCCTGAAGCTATAAGCAAGCCAGCCAGCAGCAATCCTCCATGGTTTCTGCTTCAGGCTCCTGCATCGACTTCCTGCCCTGAATTCCCACCATGATGAACTATTTCCAGTAAGCTGAAATAAGATGTTTCCTCCCCAAACTACTTTTGGCCATGGTGTTTGTCACAGCGGCAGAATGGAATGAGAACACAAAGTTAAATTTAAAGAGATTAGAAAAATTTGACTGTGTGCTAAGTGTATCATTCCCATTTTATTTCTGACTTGTGTTTTGCTATGTGGATTTAGAATTAAACATGGGAAGGTTACTTTTCCTGAGAGTTTGTTAGTTAGACAAATCTTCTGTACTACGTATTCTAAGGGGATACTACCATGTTTTTATAATAGAACATTTATGATTTTGTTTTTAAATTGATCTACCATGATTTTATGTCTATTGTATGGTATGTGCATTGTTTCAATTTTGTTTTTACACCAAAGCTCATCCATGTTTCTCCACATCATTACATTTTCATGCTTTAGTTCTATCTTTTGTCTAATGGAAACGGTTAGTCAGTGCACATATATACTGTGTTAAGGACACAATTGACTCTGGATTTGTCTTACTGCTATTATTAAAGGGATTACCTTTAGTACTCCTAAATAAAGAGACTTCACAGGGGAATACATCCCTTTGTAAGTCTATCTTGCTGTTCTTTCTAGGTGAAAGTCTTGGAAACAACACCACCACAGCCTATCAAAAGCTGGCAACAATCATTTGTGAGTCAGGCATTATTGCCAAGTGACCAGAGTGTGAGTAAACCCCCGGGTTCCTTCCCTCAAGGGATGCATTTTAGACAACCCCAGTAGCAACTACCTTGAGCAAGGTTCTCTAGGTAAGGATGATAAGATGAGGAATCAAATACAAAAGATTTGCTAAGGACATGCTTTCAGGAACACCAGTCAGGAGTGGAGGAAGCAGGAGGGGCAGGAGTGAGGATGGAGTAGATGGGAGCAGACAAAAAAAAAAAAAATGTCTAATTTCAACAGTGTGATCCTGCAAGATGAACTCACAAGGTAAAGTCTGCCTTAAGTTTTAGCTCCATTCCAGAGTGTTAGACTTTCACAGTCTCAGATCAGGGAATCATCGACTCGCGTTCTTCTAGGATGTCTGCTTCTAGCTATTATGAAGTTCTACTTCCGTGGGAATCCTGGCCCAGTTGTCCAAGTTCATCCCTAGAGAGGGTCTGAGATGCAAAGCAGACCATAAATTCAAGGATAAGAAGAAAAGGGGCGGGGGGGGGGGGGGGGGAGAAGAGAAGTGGATCAAACAAGAACTTTGCTGCAACCCATAATTGGTGTTCTCGTTGGTTTAGTGAATTTGAGGGAAATGTAAGGAACTAACTGCAGCCGTGATTATGAACTTCCGTCATGTTCGTTTCTAAACCTCCGAGGCTGTGTTCCCCAGTGCATAAAGATTTTTTATCTGACCGATGACTCCTTTCCTCCTGGATAATTTTTTGACAAAGTTATCTTGTTTAATTTCATGTTTTAATTTTAAAACTTGGTAGATGTTTCTTAAAAAAAAAACCTATGTAGTTTATGCCTTATAATGGGTAAATTTAATCCATTTAATTATACTAGTATATGATTTATATATTTGGATACTTATTTTAGTCGTTTTAAACTTTGCTTTGCTTTTTTCTCAACCTCTTTTATTAACTTTCTTCATTATAATTTAGAATTACTGATGTTTTTAGTATTACTTTTTATTTTTTATGGCTCAGAAGTCATGAATTTCTTTGCTCGGTTTATTCTTTTTCTTCTTGCTCCTTCCTCCTCCTCCTTCTCTTTTTCTCCCCTCTTTCTCTCCCTCCACTCTTCTTTCTTTTTCTTTCATTTTCTTTCTCTCCCTCTCTCATTTCTCTGGCTCTTCTTTCCTTCCTCCCTATTTCCCTTATCTCTCATTCTTTTTCTTCATTCCTTCTTGCTCTCCTTTCTTCCCTTCCACCCTTCCTCCTCATCCCCTGCCCTCCTCTTTCTCCTTCCTTCCTCCTC
>CABHPH010118067.1:0-26721 GCA_902168325.1 Peromyscus nudipes
GAGCTCGGAGACTGGCGGGTGGCAGAGATTTGTCCTGACTGTGGGCCAGGCAGGAAAACTCTAGCTACAAGTTACTATTTGTTATTTAAAGGAACCATTATTTAAAAAAATCATAGAATGTGTGTGGGAATCTAGAATGACTTCAAATTATGTTTAGGATGGAGACATGTCTGAAAGATGTTTGAAAAATGACTCATGACCCCTTCCCCTGGGCTCCATACTAAGGCTCACAGCCCCAGCAGCCTTACGGGAGGCCAGGCTGGTCCTAGGAATCCCAGGTAAGACACTGCCCACCACCCACTAAACCCCTTTAAACCTGCCCAACAATCCCAGACTGCACACATCGCCCCACCCGGCCCCCGCCCCCAACACTTGGCTCCCTATCCTGGTCTACAACTTTGGAAGCAGTCTTCGGCTTTATCAGAGGCCAGGAAGGATCAAGGAACCCGGGTAAGACACCCACCACCAGCAGCTAACACTCTTAAAACCCGACCAACAACTCCAGACTACACCCCCTCCCTTGGGCTCCATACCAGGACCCCACAGCCCTGGCAGGAACCAGGCTGGTTCTAGGAACCCCAGGTAAGACACCGCCCATTGCCCACAAAACCTGGTTAAAGCCTGCCCAACAACCCCAGACTGTACGCGTGTGCACGCGCGCACACACACACACACACACACACACACACACACACACACGAATCCCAAACCCCCTTCCCCCAGCTCCACATCCTAGTCTAAAACTTCAGAAGAAGACGTCTGCTTTACCAGAGGCCAGCCTGGATGTAGGGACTCCGGGTCTACAACTTCAGAAGAATTCAGCTTTACTGGAGCACGGGCCAGATCTAGAGACTCTAGTGCCGGCAGCTGTCTTGGAGGCCAGTCTGGTCCTAGGGACCCCAAAGGCCAGACCAGATCTAGGGGCCCTAGTCTACACCCCCTTCCCTGGGCTCCATATCCTGGTCTACAGCTTTAGAAGAGGACTTAGGCCTTACCAGAAGCCAGGCTGGATCTAGGGACCCATAGCCCCCAAAACCCAGAGGGAACACCCTACTGAACCTGAAGACTCACTAGTCACCAGAACCCTTGGCCATTCAAACCAGAAGACCAGAGAGGAAAGAGAAACCAAGGAACAAAGCAGCCATCTAAAAAAGACAAATGCAGGAATCAACACCTAGACCTAAAATCATCTCAAATTCAGATGTCTAAATGCCAGTGTAAGAACACAATCAATAACACAGAGGACAATATGGCATCATCCGAGCCCAGCTATCCTACAACAGCAAGACCTGAACAATCCAACACAGCTGAAGCCCAAGAAAATGACCTTAAAAATTATTTATCAAGATGATAGAGGTCCTTAAAGAGGATATGAACAAATTCATTAAAGAAATTGAGGAAAAGATAAACAAATAATTGGAAGAACTCAATAAATCCCTAAAAGAAAACCAAGAAAAACAAACAAACAACCAGATAAAGGAAACTATTCAAGACCTGAAAATGGAAATAGAAGCAAAAGAGAAAACACAAACTGAGGGAAATCCAGAAATGGGAAAACCGGGGAAGTGAACAGGGACCACAGACACAAGCATCACCAACAGAACACAAGAGACGGAAGAGAGAATTTCAGGCACTGAAGACATGATAGAGGAAATAGATTCATCAGTCAAGAAAATATTAAATCTAAGAAATTCCTAACACAAAACATCCAGGAAATCTGGAACACTATGAAAAGACCAAATATAAGAATAATAGGAATAGAAGAAGAAACTCAGTTCAAACATTCAGAGAATATATTTAACAAAATCATAGAAGAAAATTTCCCTAACCTAAATAATGATATGCCTATAAAAGTACAAGAAGCTTATAGAACACTAAATAGACTGGATCAGAAAAAAAAAGAATCCTCACTACGTAATAATCAAAATATTAAAAATACAGAGCAAAGAAAGACTATTAAAAGCAGCAAGGGAAAAAGGTCAATTAACATAAAGGCAGACATATTAGAACCACACCTGACTTCTCAATGGAGACCCTAGAATCCAGAAGACTCTAAGAGACCATAGATGTCAGCCCAGACTACTATACCCAGCAAAAATGTCAATCACCATAGGTGGAGAAAATAAGGTATTTCATGACAAATTCAAATTTAAACAATATCTGTCCACAAACCCAGCTATATAGAAGGTACCAGAAGGAAAACCCCAACCCCAGGAAGTTAACTACACCCACAAAAACACAGGCAATAGATAATCTCATACCAGCAAAACCCAAAGAAGGGACACACACACACACACACACACACACACACACACACACACACCTACCACCACCACCAACAAAATAACAGATATGAACAATCATTGGTCATTAATATCCCTCAATATCAATGGACTCAATTTGTCAATAAAAAGGCACAGGCTAGCAGACATGAAAACAGGATCCAACATTCTGCTGGATACAGGAAACACACCTCAACATCAAAGATAGACATTACCTCAGAGTAAAGGGTTAGAAAAAGATTTTCCAATCAAACAGACCTAAGAAGCAAGCTGGTGTAACTATCCCAATATCTAACAAAATGGACTTTCAACCAAAATTAATCAAAAGAGATGGAGAAGAGCATTTCATATTCATCAAAGGAAAAATCCACCAAGATGATATCTCAATTCTGAATATCTATGCCCCAAATGTAAGGGCACCCACACTTGTAAAAGAAACATTACTAAAGCTTAAATCACACATAGAACCCACACACAATAATAGTGGGAGGCTTGGGGCTGGAGAGATGGCTCA
The DNA here is from genome assembly GCA_902168325.1 of Peromyscus nudipes. Taxonomy (NCBI): domain Eukaryota; kingdom Metazoa; phylum Chordata; class Mammalia; order Rodentia; family Cricetidae; genus Peromyscus; species Peromyscus nudipes. Next base: position 2,797 of record CABHPH010118067.1, read on the forward strand.
GTGGTTAAGAGCACTAGCTGTTTTTCCAGAGGTCCTGAGTTCAATTCCCAGCAACCACATGGTGGCTCAAAAAAAAAATAGTGGGAGGCTTTAACACCCCACACTCAACAATGAACAGGTCATCCAGACAGAAACTAAACAGAGAAACAGGGAACTAGCAGTTATGATTTGAATGGACCTAACAGATATATACAGAAAATTTCACCCAAACACAAAAGAGTTCACCTTCATCTCAGCTCTGCATGGAACCTTCTTCAAAATTCACCCTATACTCAGTCTCAACAGATTTTAAAAAATGAAATAACCCCTTGTATCTTTTCAGACCACCATGGATTAAAGCTGGAGTTAAACAACAACAGAAACAATAGAAAGCCTACAAACTTATGGAAACTGAACAAGTCTCTACTGAGTTACCACTGGGTCGAGGAAGAAATAAAGAAGTTAAAGACTTCCTAGAATTCAATGAAAATGAATGCACAATGTACCCAAACTTATGGGACACAATGAAAGTGGTGTTAAGAGGAAAGTTCATAGCACTAAGTGCCTTCATGAAGAATTTGGAGAGAACTCATACTAGTGATTTAACAGCACACCTGAAAACTCTAGAACAAAAAGAAGCAGTCACACCTAAGAGGAGTAGATGGCAGGAAATAATCAAACTGAGGACTAAAATCAATAAAATAGAAACAAAGAGAATACAAAGAATCAAGGAAACAAAGAGTTGGTTCTTCAAGAAAATCAACAAAATAGATAAACCCTTATCCAAACTAACTAAAAGGCAGAGACAGAATATCCAAATCAACAAAATCAGAAACAAAAAGGGGGACATAACAACAGACACTGAGGAAATACAGAGACTCATTAGGTCATAGTTCAAAAATCTATACTTCACATAATTGGAAAATCTGAAAGAAATGGACAAATTTCTTGATACCACTTACCTAAGTTAAATCAAGATCAGATAAACAATTTAAATAGACTGATAACCACTAAGGAAATAGAAACAGTCATTAAAAGTCTCCCAATTTAAAAAAGCCCAGGGCCAGATGGTTTTAGCACAGAATTCTACCAGACTTTCAAAGAAGAGCCAATACCAATACTCTTTAAATTATTCCACAAACTAGAAACAGAAGTAACATTGCCAAATCCTTTCTATGAGGCCACAGTCATCTGATACCAAACCACACAAAAACCCAACAAAGAAAGAGAATTACAGACCAATTTCACTCATGAACATAGATGCAAAAATACTCAATAAAATACTGACAAACCAAATCCAAGAACACATCAAAAAGATCATCCACCATGACCAAGTAGGCTTCATCCCAGAGATACAGGGATGGTTCAACACATGAAAATCTGTCAGTGTAATCCACCATATCCAGTCATATACAAAACTGAAAGAAAAACACATAATCATCTCCTTAGATGCTGAAAAAGCCTTTGACAAAATCCAACACCCCTTCATGATAAAAGTCTTGGGGAGATCAGAAATACAAGGGACATACCTAAACATAATAAAAACAATACAGCAAACTGATTGCCTACATCTAATTAAATGGAGAGAAACTAAAAGCAATTGTACTAAAATCAGGAACAAGACAAGGCTGTCTACTCTCTCCATATCTATTCAATATAGTACTTGAAGTTCTAGCTAGAACAATAAGACAACTAAAGGAAATCCAGGGGATACAAATTAGAAAGGAAGAAGTCAAAGTAGCATTATTCACAGATGATATGATAGTATACATAAGAAACCCAAAATACTCTACCAGAGAACTACAGCTGATAAACACCTTCAGTCAAGTGGCTGGACACAAGATTAACTCAAAAACATCAGTAGCCCTCCTACATATAAATGACAAATGGGCTGAGAAAGAAATCAGAGAATCAACACCCTTTACAGTAGCCTCAAATAATATAAAATATCTTGGTGTAACTCTAACCAAGCAAGTGAAAAACCTCTATGACAAGAACTTCAAGTCTTTGAAGAAAGAAATTGGAGAAGATAAGCCTGGCAACCGGAGTTCAGTTCCTGAAACTCATGTAAAAAGTGGAATGAGAAAAATATTGTGATTATATTTTAACTAAATAATAAGAAAACAAAAGAGTAGTGAGATAGATGATTGATTTTAGATCTACATTTTTTCTCTAGCAAGTGTTGAAAGGCAACAAAATTATTTTTCCAAGTGTTGAGAAAAATAATACTCACGGGGAATAATTTGTAAGTTACAGAGTCATCTACATCAGTTTATAGATAACTCTAGAAGAAAATTTATTTGGGGACTGGGCCAAAACATTCACAGTTGTCCTCTGACCTCCACATACACACCATAGCATGTGCACTCCCATCTCAACACACATGCACACACATGTGATAACAAAGAAATTTGAATTTTTTAAAAGTTGACAATGAATTCCTATTTGTGAAATCCAAATACTTACATAGAAATTCCAAAGCTTTAACAGTTATTTTGGGCATTATTTTGATGAAAAAGGATTTATGGAAAAAAAAGAATGCTTTAATAAACCCAGTAAGTGGAAGCTCATGTGAGTTGGACTGTGGTCCTCTGGGGTGAAAGATGAGCAGCCAAAGAGACATAGGGTTGGGACAGGCAAAGAAGAACTTGGAGTTACAGAGTGATGCATCTGGGAGGTGGATAGTGAAGGTCTTGTGATCCTGGGGTACAAATACAGTGGGGAGAGTTGAGACTGGTCTGAGAGATTGGCCATTAACTTCAGAGATCAGAAACTGAACCTTGCAGCTTCCCAGCTAGATAAACTCTGAATAAGGACAGGGTTGAAGCAGTGGCCTTGGAAGTGAGTCCTGGGAGAATGGACGTGAGGCTATAGGAGTGGGGTGGGAGACAGGCTGCCAAGCAAGTCAAGGTCAAGACCGCCCCAAAGAGCAGATTCAGTATTGAGGGTAATGAATGGGACCAATGGATATAACTCAGTCAGAAATAAAGGCTCTTCTATAAATGCTTCTGATTTTTTTCTGAAGAAGGGACTATAACCTTGAACCTTACCCCAGGGAAATAAGTATTTATTTTGACTACTTAAGAGTCAAACTTGTGGAAATAGAAATAGTATTCTTTTATAGAGATTTAGAAGATAGACTCATTTACTCTTTATTGATCCATCCACACTTTCTACAGCTTACAAAAGAATAGACACCGGGGTGTTTACAAAAAGCACACTCTAGATAAGATACCCTGAAAAGAGCCTAAAATCTGAGGTGAAGGGAAGCATAATTGGATGGTCAGCCCCATCTTGACTCTGGACTTTGTAGGAGAAAACACAAAGAAAGAACCCTGTCTGCTAAAGAGCTTACAACCCCAAATACACTGACTAAATCGGATTAGTATTTGAGGAGAATCACAGGGGCCTAGGTGATGGTGGGGAAGCTTGTGGAGGTTCTCATGAAGAAGACACTGTAGAGACAGGGATAACATGTGCAAACATCTCTACACTGAGCACATCCATGGGGCTTCTCAAAATTAAATCCTCACTGTAGGCCAATGGCGTACCTTGAGCACTGAGCGCAGAGGAGCCATTTCTCAGGAGATGCAAATAACACAGTCCTGAAGTTCTAACTCTGGACCCTTCAGTCCAATCAACAAACATATTCTTCATTATCTGGAAAGTGACGTAGTTGACACTAACTTTCAAATTCTTCCCCATAAACAGTATTTCTCTCAACCTTTGTAAAAGTCATATTTTGTTGCTTTTTCAACACTCCCTAGAGAAAATGCAATTTAAAAATTCATCATTTGTTCCATTAAACTTTTGCTTTCTTTTATATTTTAGAACAGGTCTCACTATATAGATTAGGCTGACTCCACACTTGTAATGTTCCTGCCTCAGTCTCTCCTGTGCTAGAACAGGCATGGGCCACGACACCTAGATACAGTCTAACTTAATGCTCGAAGTATGGAGGCTCTTGGCTTATGAATTCTGATTCATTGATTTCTTATAGAAGGAAATGTACTTATTTACTTATCTGCCCACTACAAATAGTTCTAATACAGCTCTGGTCACCATGAGAAAAAAATATGCTTTAGGTAAATGTTTTAACTGCTTTTGAAGTAATTTGTTTAAATTATCACTTTTGGTGATAATATTCCCAAAATGAAGATAAGCTTAGAGACATTTTATACTCACAAGAAAAAGAATGTGTTGAAAATCATTTTCATCAAATTATATTGTTTCTCAATTGAAACAGCATAAAAGTTGTTTTGCTGTAGATTATTATAGTACAAGTGAGTTCAGGTAATCCAGAACATATGAGAATATCTGAAATGGTGAATTGTCTCAAATTGTATTGGAGTGTTGATGAAAGAATCAGCCTTATAAGTCACTACATTTAAAATTGTATGTGAAGGGTACGATGAGCATGTGGCACACAGGGCTGCCATCACTAGGTGACAATACTTCAGCAGAGTGTACCAAGTAGAGGGGACAGAATGGAGCAGCAGACAGAATGAAAAATGGTTTTTTTTTAGAGGCTGTTATATTAAGCGAATCTCATACATTTTGGAATCCGAAGGCCGTTTACCAGCATACAGAAGCTACTGGAGCTGCACAGGCCACAGTGGAAGGTGTGAGATAGTCTCGTCTAAAGAGCCGAGGTGACATCTTCTCTTTGGTATTGTGTACATGGTGCTAAGCCCTGACCAGCAATTTCCCACAATCTTATCTACAGATCAATAAGGATTATTCAGCAAAGAATATTAATCTGTGTATTTTCTTATTGCATAACATCTTTTTGTGGTATTACATGATGCTTCTATTTTCTTTCATTATTAATAAGGATTTTAAGGGAAATGGACTTAGGGTACAGTATGGCCTTGGATAGGATTTATATAGCATACTTACTTCGCTTTCAGAAAAGCTGTCTTTTTGATGTTTGTCACAGTGAGGATCTCTCTCATGCACCTGCACATGCCAGGCAGGTGTGCTCCGCAGCACTGAGCAATAGCCCTCTCTAAAGGCATGTATGGTCTGTGTGTGCAAAGGGAAGTTTGGAGATATTCTTCAATAGACACTTATACTAATTTTTTTACTCTAGTAAATCATATCCTATAATACATGTGCTTTAAAACTTATCATAACGTAGGCTGGAGAGATAGCTCAGTCATAATGTGCCTTCCAGGCAAGTACAAGGAGTTCTGATCCTCAGGACATATGTAAGAAGCCAGGCTTGGCAGCCTGTGCTGTAACCCCAGCCTAGAGGTCAAAGGTAGACAGAGAGATGAATCCCTCTAGCTCCCTGGCCACCCAGCCTAGCTCAATGATTAGCTTCAGGCTCAATGAGAGACCTTGACTGAAACAATCAAGGTGAAGAGTGATCAGGGAAAGACACCAGTGTCAACCTTGGACCTCCACACACAGGCATACATGCACATACCACACATGCACACACACACACACACACACACACACACACACACACACAGGCACACATGCACACACCACACACACACAGGCACACACACACACACAGGCACACACACACAGGCACACATGTGCACACCACACACACACACAGCCTGCACATATACAAACTCATGAACAGGAATAAAATTTAAAATATATATTCTATTCCATATACTATACTATTCAAAATACTACTTTGGAAATGCCACTCTGTAGCAGGGACCAGTGACAGCCATTCTTCACTTGATAGGTTTATAAAATATACTGTATACAAAAAAAATTCTATCAGCCGGGCGGTGGTGGCGCACGCCTTTAATCCCAGCACTCGGGAGGCAGAGGCAGGCGGATCTCTGTGAGTTCGAGGCCAGCCTGGTCTCCAAAGAGAGTTCCAGGAAAGGCGCAAAGCTACACAGAGAAACCCTGCCTCGAAAAACCAAAAAAAAAAAAAAATTCTATCAAAATGATAAAAGTTTTAGTTGAAGCAACTGAGAAACTTCTATGATAAATGTGGAGTTGTGGGGTGTCTGTTTTTTTACTTTTATTGTATATTTTGAGATAGTGTCTCATTCTTTGCCCCTGACTGACCTGAAATTCTCTATGTAAACTCTTCTGCCCCTGCCTGCCGAGTGTTAAAGTTATAGGTATGTGCCACCACATCTGGCTTAAACATTCTTTTTTATGTAAGACAGAATCACCTATAAACACAATGTTCAACATGACAGGGAACATGACTTTCTCACACAGCACAGAATATATCTGGTCGCTGTGAATGTCCTGAGTGACAGACATGACTTCGGTGTGCAAATGAGGCACTCAAGAGAACGAGACAGCGTCAAGATGGGGCTGGGCACGTGAAATACCATCCCGTGATTAGTGGGCTAGAGCTTTCAGTCACCTGGACTCCAGGGGCAAAACGGGTTTGGAGATCGAGTTTATTTATTTGGTCAATGAGTTATTTAGTCACGCCTGTGTAGTGAAAGCCTGATGAAATAATCGAAACAGACCCGAGGACACTGGAGAGGGTTGGTAAATACACCAATGTGCTGGAAAGATGACAAGCAGACTCCACAAGGAGACACACAGAAGGTCTAGAAGGATGGGGTCTCACCCTGACCCTCACCCCATCCACATCCCCACCCCACCCCCACCCTGAACTTGGCAGGTGCTTTTTCTCTCTTTTGGTTATTCTTAAATAGCATTTTGCATGCTAAAACTCAAATTATAGCTAGTGTTTTGGTGGATTTCATGAAATCACTCCAGCACTCATTAACTTGCAGGTTCTGACACTAATTTGCTGATAGTTCATTTCAAAGTTGAATTGTAGAACAGCAGCTGGTGCCAGAAAATTGTGGTTAGGACACATCCGTGCCATGACAAGGCTTGCTTGAGTAGTTCTGATTCATCATAATTCCAATGGCAAAGAGAAAGGCTGAATTCCGACAGCAGGAGGAGCCTTCGTTTCTGGATGGTTACCATGGTAGTCTGTAGTGGGTAGCTGTTGCAGCTTTGACCTGGAAGTACTGCCCCTAGTGAGGCTTCTAGTAACTGCCACGCCTACCTATGACCTCCCCTGGGGTGGGGCTGAGACAGGAGCCCTTAAGACCTGAGATCCGGACATGCAGAGCCTCTTGGTTCCTCATGATCCTGGATGCTAGATGGAAGACCAAGTCAGAGTTCTCCAGAGAACCCCGCTGGACTGCATCTCACTTCTCCAAGATCCTGTAACCAACCCCTTTACTGCCTGTAAGTTACCCCAAAATCAACCTCCTTTTTAACTATGTGGAGTTGCCTTGTTAAATCCCCACATTAGCAGTCCACTTTCTGTTGCTAATCACCAGCCCAGCCTGGTTTACTCACTCCCCAGTCCTGGAGGCTCCAGGGCTCTTGGCTGGCAATGGCCCTCCTGTTGTGTGAAGCCCAAAACATATAGGACATCACACAGCATGAGACAGGGAGTGTGCATGTACGTGTCTGTCCCTAGTCTTTGCCCCCTTCTTATAAGGAACCCCCACCACCAAGATGCCATGTTAGGGATTTCATCTAACCCTACCTCCCAGCCCCCCAGTAAATCCCAGCTAGGTTGTTTTCGCCCTCTAAATACATAGCAATGGAGGTTAATTTTCAATACATGAAGCCTCCAGGGACCTTCAAACCATAGCACATAGTCACTGTCTATACCGAACAGTAGGGATTAAATTTCTACTTTAATTATGAAACCACAGAAGGAAAGTAGTCGTCCTACCTGCATACCACCATGTCCCACCTTGATGAAAATGGATGGAACCTCTGAACTGTGCTACAACCACTGATAAAGGTAAACTGTAATTTTATCAATGGAATTGAGAACTGGTGGCAGATTCAGCATTAGAGAAGGTAGCTCATTTGGATATGTAAGGAGGTGTAAAATAAGAAACACATATGTGTGTATGATCACGTACTGCTATTATATATAATAGTTCAAATGAGAGTAAGAGAACACTAGGAAACACCTTGACCCTAAAGCAAGGTCAGACTTTGGTAAGTCTGAGACATGATCACTTACCATATCAAGAGACCTTGTCCTGGCACAGCAAAAAGGACTGCTAAGGCCTCTGCTCACCAAGAAGATGTTCCACAAAGTGCAAAACCAAGAAACCAGTGAAATCAGCAGGTATTAAATGAAGACGTGGTCTCATTTTGTGGCTACATGGCATCAGCTCCCAATGGAATCTCTATAGCTTTGCTTTGGCTTTAGTTTATTGAGACAAACTCATTATGTAGCTGAAGTTGTTCTGGACATTGCTATGTAGCCCATGCTAGCCTTGAAATCCTCCTGCTCCCGCAGGCCCAGTTAAGAATCCTTATGTTAACTGGACTGTGAAGGCTTCTATATGTCTTTGGTTTTGAATTCAGTTATACTAATTATCTGTCTTAGATAGAGTTTTTATTGCTGTGAAGAGACACCATGAGCACAACAATTCTTATAAAGGAAAATATTTAATTGGGGTGGCAGCTTACAGTTCAAAGGTTCAGTTCATTATCATCATGGTGGGACGTGGCAGTTTGCAGGTAGACATGGTGCTGGAGAAGGAGCTGAGAGGTCTACATCTTGCAGGCAACAGGAAGTGAATTGTCTCACTGGGCATGGCTTGAGCATATATGAGACCTCAAAGCCTGCCTTCACAGTGACATACTTCCTCTGACAAGACCATACCTACTCCAACAAGGCCACACCCCCCATTAGTGCTACTTACTCCCTTTGGGGGCCGTTTTCTTTCAAACCACCACAATAGCCTTAAAGAAGTTATCCATGTCCACAGAGTTCACTATGGCACAATTACAGATAGCTACCCACAATCCAGTCACACAGCGGATTACTCTTCTAGGGGGAATGACCATCCTGGTGGACTGAATAAAAGCTGGTGAAAAGTACGAAGTGCCCTTGATGAAGATGCTTTCCAGTTCTCCATATAAATGCTAAACAGAACCCCCAATGAAGCTGTATGTGTTGATAACTGGATTTAGTTTTATGGTGATCATATCCACCAAATATGTCTGTCACCCAGGTCATAGGAAATGCTGTTTAGGGGCCTCATTTGCATGGCATCCCACCAAACCTTACTGCTACAGAAGCCATCAACAGTTTGAGAAACCTCATCAGATCTACTGTCTTAGCTTTCTCATGTGGGCCCTTGAAAGCCTAAGAACATGATGGTAATTAACAAGAAAACGAGACGAGGTAGATAGGAGAATCAAGGAACTCATCCCACAGATAGAAGTCTAGAACACAGCTCCTCCAAGCAGAAGGCTCTACAAAGAGCTGACAAGTTAACTGATATCAATAGATCTGCGAAGTGGAGGGTGGTAGAGGGCTACAAATGGGTCCTGACAGGAACTGACAATCTGAACTGGCTTCATTTATCCAGGAATCTATGAAAATGTTGAGAAAAAGAACCAGAAGAGAAGATGCCACACGGATTCAACCATGAGTCACTTTACTTTAAACCAAGGGATACCTACAGCCAGGCATTATGCTGAGATGTTTGACAGAGAATGTAGCTGCAATTGAAACAATTACTAATTGTATAAAGTCAAGGAAGATACTGAGTGAAGGGCTAGCCTTCCAGCCTTCTCCATGAGTGTCTGCATTAGACATATCCCTGTTTTCCTGCTGGCCCTGGGGAGGTGGGTGGAGAGGAAATGGGGAAGGATGCTGCTGTGACTACACTTTCATTGTCTTTCCTGCTTTTCTTTATTTTTCTTCTCTCCTAGTTAGCTTTAACTGTCAACTTGACACAACCTAGAGTCATCTGAGCAGAGAACTTCAAACGAAGAATTGCTTCGATCAGACTGTAGGCATCTCTGTGGGGGATTGTCTTGTTAAGTGATGTAGGAGGGCCCAACCTGCTGTAGGTGATACCATCCCCAGGCAGGTGGTCCTGAATTGTATAGGCCAACTAACAAGCAGTATCCTCCATGGTTCTTGTTGTACTCCATTAGTTGTGATGTGAGTTTCTTGGTAAAGAGTAGTGCTGTGTGGACTAGCAATCAGGTCTGTCTGGAGTTCCTACCTTATTTCCCTCAGTGGTAGACTAAGACCTGTGATTGTGTCTTAGTTAGGGTTTCTATTGATGTGAAGAGACATCATGACTATGGCAACTCTTACAAAGGAAAGCATTTAATTGGGGGCAAGGGGTTATAATTTCAGAGATTTAGTCCATTATCTTCATAGCAGGACATGGCAGCATGCAGGCAGACATGGTGCTGGAGAAGGAGCTGAGAGTTCTCCATTTTGATCTGCAGGCAACAGGAAACAACTGTGTGCCACACTGAGCTTAGCTTGAGTATAGGAGACCTTAAAGCCCACCCTCCACAGTGACACACTTCCTCCAACAAGGCCACACCTACTTCAACAAGGCCACACTTCCTAACAGTGCCACTCCCTTTGGGGACCATTTTCTTTCAAACCACCACAGACTGTAAGACAAATAAACCCTTTGTCCCTCAAAGCTGCTTTTAGTCAGGGGGTTTTATGATCACAGCAACAGAAATGAAAGTAGAACACTACCAGATGCAGTGGTCAGGACCAGTACTGCAGTATGGGAAGCAGCATTGCTTCCTAAGAAATCAAGCCTTTAAACCTTTGCATCTAAATCCCTTAGTATCTGATGAGTGTGTGTATGTGTCTTAGTCTGCTCTCTGCTGCTATAACAAAATACTGCAGAATGGGTGAATTACAAAGCAATTTCTTTCTCATGACTTTGGAGGATGAGGAGCCCACTATCAAGGTGCTGGGATCTGGGGAGGTCCTTCTCTTTGCATCCTAACTGGGTGGAGGGCATGACACAGTAAGAAAACAAGCAGAGTGGGTGGGAGCAAGGGAACACATGTCTGTGTTGTGGAGAGAAAACTTTTCTAACAGCTCCACTCTCTTGTTAAGGCACCAGTGTATTTGTGAGGGTGGGGTCCTCATGTCCTATATACTTCTTAAAGGTCCTAGCTCCTAATACCTTCACTGTGGCAATCACATTTCAACATGAGATTTGAAGAGAACATTCAAGCCATGGCACTCCATAGGTTAACCAGTACTGTGTTGTTCATTGATAGAAATAGCTCTATAATTCTATATTTAATGTAATCTTACACTGTATGGAGTGGACAGAGGGAGAATTACTTGTAAGACCAGTATCATCGCTTATAATCTAGATCAGCAACAATGGTCAATGTCCTTTCCAGAGATGGGAAAATGGATAATATAGAGAAGCAGGACTGGTACCTAAGGATACAGAAATGAATCAGTAGATTAAATAGAGAATGCCAGGATTTTATTAGTGCTTAAAAGGAGGCTTAGAGGAGAACATGATAGTGTCTTATTTCAGTTATACCTGATGACTGAAGGGGTGACGCCATGTGTTGCTGAGACCTCTCCTGATTTTGGAAGCTTACAAGATCTAGCTGATGCTTGTAAACCTGAGGGAACCTATTTGAGAGGTATGTTGGTCATTAAAATGATGAAGGTCTACACTAAGAGATTAGATGGGGCTTGGGTAATACACCAGTGTCTTCTTTAGTTACATTTATCATATACAATTGGTGATTCACACTGGCCTGGTTGGCTAAGAGTCCAATTCAGTGTTGTCAACTTCACTGGGAAATTACAAATGTTGCTTTTGCTATGCTTACCAGGGTTTGAATTTTTTTTAAAAACTACAAAAGATACAGCATCAAAGACCAGGGGTGGTCTATAATAGAGTCTACCTGGGCTTTGGGGGATGAAGAAGGGGGTAACTGGCACAGAACTTCCAAAGTCCCAGAACTGTCCTGTTTGATAGGGTGTCTGATATAATAAACGGGGTGATTTTGGGGAAAGGAACCTAGACAGGGCGTGGTTGCCAGAAGAACCAACTATAGGGAAGAAGTAGGTGGGGCCTGGAGATGAAGTTCAACTGCATGGCTGTCCTGGCTAGTTTGTATTGTCAACTTGACACAAGTTAAAGCTATTTGGAAAGAGGGACTCTCAACTGAGAAAATGCCTCCATGAGATCTGCCTGTTGGCAAGCCTGTAGTGTGTGTTTTCTTAATCAGTGACTGGTATGGGAGGGCCCAGGCCACTGTGGGTGGTACAACCCCTGGGGAGGAATTAGTTCTGGGGTGCTATAAAAAAGCAAGCTGATCAAGTCATGAGGAGCAAGCCAGTAAGCAGCACTCCTCCGTGGCCTCTGCATCAGCTCCTGCCTCCAGGTCCCTGCTGTTTGAGTTCCTGACCAGACTTCCTTCAATGATGGACTGTGATGTGACATAAAAACTGAAATCAACCCCTTTTCTTCCCAAGTTGTCTTTGGTCATGATGTTTTACCACAGGAATAGAAACTCTAAGACAAAAGCCAATGTTTTAATTGATTATGCATATATAATCAAACTTTGATTTTAAAAACAAAACAGAAAACCCCAATGGTGTTGGTTGTTTTTCACTCTTACTCTTTTGGCTCTTTGTTCTTTTGGGGGACCCATAAATAAATCACACATGGAGGCTTATTATTACTTTAAAATGGCCTTATCTTGGCTTGTTTCTAACCAGCTTTTCTTAAATTATCTCGTCTACCTTTTCTCTCTGGGCTTTTTCCTTTTCTTACTTCTGTAATCTTACTTTCATTCTTACTTGTGGCTGGCTTTGTGCTGGGTGACTGGTCCCTAGCATCCTCCTCTCCTTGTTCTTGCTCCTCCTCCTTTTTTCTCCTTCTATTTATTCTCTCTGCCTACCAGCCCCACCTGTCCTTTCTCCTGCCTTGCTATTGGCCATTCAGTTCTTTATCAAACCATCAGGTGTTTTAGACAGGAAAAGTAACACAGCTTCACAGAGTTAAACAAATGCAGCATAAAATAATGCAACGTATCTTTGCATACTAAACAAATGTTCCACAGCATAAGCAAATGTAACACATCTTAAAATATTCTACATTTCCCCCTTTTTGTCTAAATAAAAATGAAAGGTTTTAACTTTAACATAGTAAAACTATACACAACAAAAAGTTATCAAGAATTACATTTACAATATTCTGTTCATTTGTATTTAGCAAATTCAGAGAAAATACTCCACCATCATCCCATCTTACTGACTCCAAATTTTTCTACCTAATTCACTTTCTATCATAACTAAGGAAAACTGCAACTATACCTTTCTAGTCTTTAACTCCATCAAAGGCCCCAGAAGGATATAATATTATCTGAGTAAACAGAAAGTCCATTGCAAGCAACTTCCAAAACTCTAGAAATGACAGAGACATCTGACTGCCTGGACAGTCACCCAAAGTTCCTCTGCAATGTTGGGGCATCCATCCTCAGCCTACAGGCCCAGAGTATCTGGCAGACTTTTCAATGAAGCAGGAAATTTGAAGGACTGTCCTGCCACCTTGTATTGGCAAAGTTCATCAGTTGCTTTCCTCTATGTCCTGCAAAATGTCTGGCAAACTCATCCATGAGGCAGGAACCCTAAAGGACTGTCCCACCTTGTTTTGATAAAGTTCAGCAGTCACTTTCCTGTTGGTCCTACATGTCCATTTTATACCACGTACTGTCAAACAGTCAAGGCAAAAGCAGTTTCTTGCCCAAATGGCTAATCTTGTCACAAAGAAAGCAAACTTCTATAGGGTTTCTTCGATGCCCATCATCCTTATATGAAATAAATTGGTGCTGCCAGGAACAGATGTGTATCATTGTCATGGAAAGCCTATGTTAACAAAACATTTTAAATGCCATATTCTATAGGTCTTTGAAGTGTTTGAATGCCATTTAATCTAAAATATACCTATTTAACCTTAAACATATACCTAATGTGACTACAAGTTTAATTATACATAAACTACTAACCTCATTTCTTATTTATACATTGCACTTTTAAATGAACTGCATAAGTACAATACCCCAAACAAGAGTAGAAATATATATATATACAGTGTAACAAAATTAACTTCAAATTTGTACCAATATACCAAAATCCATGCTAATGCAAAATATCTGAGATTAACAGTTATCTTTTTATCCTATATTCCTATATTCCTCTAAATTACAACAAACATCATAGCCCACCAAAGAACCAAAAGCCTCCCACACCCCTCTTGGGAATGTGGGCATTTTGTTCTCCAAACTGCTTCCTGCTATCTGTGGGTGAAGGCATCTTTAGGGTCCCTGAGAAAATTTGGGAAAATGGCCCAGTCCTGGGAAGACCAGCTATAACCTTTGTTGATGTCACCTGTCAAGATTCAGGAGGTCTCCCCTGATCAAACCTGATCCATCTCATTCCTGAAGGAATCCACAGCCTCTTGTCTCCTGTGGGAACAAAACTCCAAAGCATTTTTGATTTCCATTTGACAAGTATATTTTTTTACTTCTTTTTTAAAGTTAAGATAGCCCTAAAGTATCTAAACTGGTTCAATTTTGCAGTCCTGCTCACAAGCTCATGTCTGCCAGCAGTTGTTATTTGCTTATCAGCATTCAAAGAATTCAAAACCAACATACAGAATCCAGACTCCCTGTGTATTTCCCATCTTTACATGGCTTTTTTCTTTTTACTGCCTCTTTAAAGGCTTTATTTTTAAACTATTTGTTTCTATGACTGTCTATACCCATATTCTTTCTTTCTTAAGCCTACATGCAATGAAAAACACACTGGAACCTGTTCAGAGATTTTTTTCTGTCTGGATCTCTTTTACTGCATATCTCTAATCTTTTTTGACCCTGTGAGCAAACTGTAAGCTGCTAAGCTACAGCTGGATCCTCCAAGAGCAGCTCTATCAGCTAGTTCCACCCACTTCTCAGGTGGTGAAAGCCAAGCCTTAAAGCTCACAGCCCTGTCAGAGAAACATGAGCAGGAACTGCATTCAACCTTCCTAGCTGTAGGAAGTCAGTACCTACACTGCCAGGAGCAGCGTTTTACTTAGTTTGCCCTTCCTATTTAGTGCTGCCAGCCGAACAGCACCGTCTCTTAAAGGAGCCGTGTTCTTTTACTTTTTTCTTTTCAACTTTCTCAGGCCCTACATGGAAATATGGGCCCACATTGGAAAGCCAAAATGTTGGTTGTTTTCACTCTTACTCTTTGGCTCTTTGTTCTTTTAGGGGACCTACCACCCAGCTCATAAATAAATCATACATGGAAGCTTATTATTACTTTAAGTGCCCGGCCTTAGCTTGGCTTGTTTCTAACCAGCTTTTCTTAACTTAAATGTATCTCGTCTACCTTTTCCCTCTGGGCTTTTTCCTTTTCTTACTTCTGTAATCTTACTTTCATTCTTACACATGGCTGGCTATGTGGCTGGCCCCTAGCATCCTCCTCTCCTTGTTCTCTCCTGACTCTTGCTTTCTCTCCCCAGATTTCTCCTTCTATTTATTCTCTCTGCCTGCCAGCCTTGCCTATCCTTTCTCCTGCCTCACTATTGGATGTTCAGCTCTTTATTAGACCAATCAGGTGTTTTAGACAGGCACAGTAACACAGCTTCACAGAGCTAAACAAATGCAACATAAAAGAATGCAACACATCTTTGCATCATTAAACAAATGTTCCACAGCATAAACAAATGTAATACATCTTAAAATAATATTCTACAACAACCCAAGACATCAAGACCTGGGGAAGAAGCTTCCTGTTGAACACATTTATGAGAGGGGAAGATGGCCAGTCTCTTGACTTCAGTAAGGTCAAGATGTGGGAGTTCTGTTGTGACCTTCCTCTTCCCCAGGCCTTGCTCCATGTGCCTCGTCTACATGCCTGTTTACATTTCCATTTACCCTCCTAAATAAAACCTAGGTAAAGACTTCCAGTCAGTTCTATAAACAACTCTATTGAATTATCAAACCTGAAATGGAGGGGTTTTATGGGAATCCCAGAAGTGTAGCCATATCAGACACAAGTGCAGATAGCCTGGGGACTCCAGAACTCAAGGCAATCCAGCTGTGGTCCATGGTATTTGTGGTGTCTGTTGCTAATTCTAGGCAATCAGTGTCAAAAGTGAATTAATTGTAAAATATCAAAGAATACAGACTTACTTCATTATTTTTTACTTTTTTATTGTGGTAAATATACTAAACATAAAATTTAACCTTTTGACCATTTTTTTTTTCTTTTTAAACATTACACTGAAATTCAACAATGTAGAAAACATGTATAATATATAAGTAAATTCCTTAGATTTCATGAATTGAACACACACTCTTGTATCCAAGTTCTGGACCAAGAATTGAACAGTCCAACATTTCATAAAAGAAAAGGAACACACTGAGAAGGAGCATTTCTATGAAAGAATCCTACATGAGAATTATAATGGAGGGGCATATAAAAGAGGCAATGTCTCCCAGTGAGTGTGCACGAGCTCTATAATGCACCAACAACAGGTTCAGGGACACTTGAGAGCGATGTCTGTGTCACTGTTAAAAAGCTTTGGTGGACAGTAATTTGGGATATACTAGACCAAGGCCAGTCAAACAGGTTTACCCACTGAGGCAAACTTTGAAAATTCAGATTCTAGGTCTTACGCCTAAACATTCTTTAAGTTAGAAGAAGAATGAAGAAAAGGGAGTTTGCCTACTTCCTTTTCAATATGATAAAAAAAAAAATAAATAACATTCATCACTTTAACCCTTTGTAAGAGGACAGTTGAGGTTCATTAACATCCACAATGTTATGCAACCATCATCATTCTCCAATTCTAGAACTTAGTCACCCCAAACAGAAACTTTGCATGTGTTACATAATAAGACCCCTCTCCCAGGCCCTGTTCCTCTCTTCTGTTTTGTGCCTGGAGGAACTTGCATATTCTAGGTGCCTCGTGTACGCACAATCCCCCAGGACTGACTTCTGTGGTATGTTCACTGCACAGAGTAAGTTTCCCAAGGCACATCCATGCTGCAGCATGTGTCGCAGTTCAATCCTCTGATGAGAGAATAGTTTCACGGCCTGAGAATACACATCGCTCTATGGAATTGCCAGTGGATGGACACCTGAGCTGTTCCTAGCTTTTGTTATCTGAACACACTATCAACTTTGGTGTACAAGTGTCCGCATTGTAACATTTCCCAAACCCACCCTCATGAATTTTTGTTTTATAAACTATGGGAGATACTTTACAATTTACAGATCAAATGAAAATTAACAATAACATACACTATAAATAACTCAAGGTTTTATTATAAGCATTAATAGCTATTCATACTAAAGAACCAGGAATAAAGAAATAAAAAAAATGGAATGTAATCAACATTACTCGGGCATAGATAAGCATATAGAAATATTTAGTTAATTGTTAGACTAGAAAAATATAAATGATGGAATTATATCAGTTATTTTGTGCTTAATCTTCCTGAACGTACTTTTAGTATTAAGTACATGGAAAGTACATACAATTATTTAAAGGTAATGCCTTTTTTCTTTTGACAGTGCTAGGAATCAAACCCAAGGCCTCATGCATGCTAGGCAAGTACTCTACCATTCAGAGACAACACTAGCCTTAAAATTATGCCTTTTTTAAAAGCAAACAAAACATGCATATCTTTGGTTACTCTGAACTAGTTTAGCGGTCAGCATGGCATTCAGTGCTTTAAGCCCACGTTCTTGACAGACAGGCTGCTGGATGATCGGTCACGTTCTTTAGTAATTTCCATCTCGATTTTGGCTTTGATTTTCTCCCAGTCTATTTGGAGCTACAACAGAAGGGAAAAGAGAGTCGTGCTTATACCCTATGTTTCATTTAATCCAAAGTAACCAAGAATAAACAAAACAGAACATATGACTTCCAAAATGGAGAGAGAGGAGTATTAGGGAAGTAATGTTGACAACCCACGAGCTACCTTTAAGATCAAGAGCACAAGGAAGACTCCTACTGTGATTGAGAAGACCACAATTCTGTGCAGCTCTTTACAAAGCACATGGAAGCAGTCCACAGAACCTCAGGATCCTGTACAAGAGCTTAGAAACAACGGAAAGAAGCCACTCTGCTCTGCTCTGCTCCTAACAAAAGCAAACTGGGCAGGGCAGCAAGTAGGGTGTGTTTGCATCAGCTCTGCTCTGGCCATCTCATAAACCGAGTTTCCCAGCAGAAGCCGAGCCGCAAGAAAGAAAAGGGAATGTTGTTTCACAAATGGCTCCATTGCAACCACTCTTAAAGCGACAGAGGGATGTGGTAGTCACAACTGATGAAGCCATCAGAGGAAGCAGAGGACAGGCAAGACTGGGAGACACATGAGAGTAAGAAAAGATTTATATGTTTGCTTTTGTTTTATCTATGACAAGGGCAAGCCTACCCTAGCCTAGACCTATCCCTTTCTAAGTTTCTTAGACTTGATGCTGGGAGAGGACTCCTCTGCCCCTGAGTCCTATGAGCAATTTCTTTAGAAATACTTATTTCTTTAGGAATATTTGTTTATTTAAGAACCTACCATTAAACAAATTTGGTGATCACTTATTTAGGAATGTGTGTCCTCTGAGGCAAGGCATTGGAAAAACTGGGTCCTAGACTAAGCTGAAACTATGAAATAGACCCAAAGCTCTAAGACTTGGTCAGAAATGAAGAGGCTTATCCCTCCACATAGGGATAAACAGACCAAAGTAGTGCCTGCTGCCTGAGCAGATTCTTCTGAAGAAATGGGGAGGTTAGCTTCGTCTTAAGAGAACGGCACACCTATTTTGTGGTAGTAGTTGACTGAATCACTTGGTTCTTTTTTATTCCAATAAGCTATGTCTAAATTTCCTATAAGTAATTTGTTGATATTTTGATGACCTTAAAAATAATTGTCCATATGTATCTATAATATATAAGATAGACTGGTTAATAATTAATAGAATTTCTTTTAGCCTAGACGATAACTGTCTGGACTAAGAATCAAATGACAGCCTGCCGTAAAGCAGGGCAGATATTAGATTATTGAAGACTGACTTTCAACCGGGCCACAGCTGAATTTTTAAATGGCAATGCGCACATTTCCATGTCTAACAAAGCAGTTATTAAAAGGGAAGGGAAACTTTGCTGACCGCCTTGGCCTTCTTCCAGCCTTAAACTGACTTACACTTGTTTCCCTCGTCAGTCAGGACAGTC
Organism: Peromyscus nudipes; assembly: GCA_902168325.1. Lineage (NCBI taxonomy): Eukaryota > Metazoa > Chordata > Mammalia > Rodentia > Cricetidae > Peromyscus > Peromyscus nudipes. The sequence goes on from CABHPH010118067.1 coordinate 21,795, forward strand.
AGGACACGACGACACCCGCCACCTGTTGCAGCAGCAGTCATCTGTCCACTGAACTGATGACATGTTAGTCACTTGGTGAAAATGAACGCAACGACGGCCCGTCTCCTGCAGACGCTGGCTGCTTCATTTCACCTGGCATTGATCCAGTTTTAGGACCATGCTCTACAGATAATTTAGTCCTAAATAAGAATACTCTTAACAATATGTTTTAGGTAAAGGTGCTGTTCTCTGACAGTTTCAGGGGACTTCTACATCAAAAGCCATACTTTCTACTATAGGGAGAGCCAAACTATTTGGAACTTCTTATTTTGATCCCTAGTCAATTCTTACTCACATAAAAGCATTTAAAAATCCGTATCTAATGGCTCTGTCCAGTACCCAGGTTGCCTGCTCTTAGTAAAGATCGGCTGCCTACTTGAACAGAGAATAAGATGGCAATCAGGCACAAATTCATGGGTCTCCATTCTCATAAACTTACCTATATTGGCCATCACCCCATCTGCTTTCCTTCTGCCTCAGGCTAAGCTTTTCACATGGGTCTCTGAGTCCACTTCTCTTGACTCCTCCAGGACACTGCCTTCGGTAATCACATACTCAAGTCCTTTTTGGCTTCCTGCCTCTCTTAATTCTGTCTCTGAGAACTCCCACCTCATTCTTCTCACTCAGGGTACTGTAATATGACTGTTCATCAGCTACCCTTCAGAAAGTTTTGTTTAATGTAGAGCTGGGGATCAGGACCAATCAATATTGCACATAGGCTAGGCAAGGGCTCTATCACTGAACTATATCCTTGGACCTAGAGACTTCACTAAAACTACTATCCGCTGTTTTCAGTTCTTAACCTATATGCCTTCTCGTTCAACAAATACTTAACACTTGTTTATGTTAAGCCTTGTCCTAAGTACAGGGTTCAATAATGAATGAAAACATTATAAAAAACCTACCTTCATAGAGATAATAAAGACAGATCATGGTGAAAGAGACAGATAATAAACAAATTTTTAAATGTGCATGTCACACATGGTAAAGGTTTGAAAGCAGAGGAGACAGTGAGTGCCAGGTGCAAAGTGGGAAACACGGCCATCTAATCACATGATGAATTTCTAGGTGGTTTTCAAATGTAGTGATCAGAGAAGTTGGTGGCCCCAAAAACTGACACTAAGGATGAAGACTTAGTAACAGAGGAAGGGAGGAAAAGGGCCTTGAGATAGGACCATTCTTGGGACCTGGTTCACCGCCACCATTGCCATCTCTATCGCAATGCACCCCACCTCCCTTCTAGTTTCTGCTCCTTCCAAATGCCCCTCCCACAGCCCCTTAGATACTGTCAGAAAGTATCTAAACTCTCCTAAATTCATAGTGGTACAGATTCCAGTAGCAAAGGGCAGAGAAACAGGCCAGTTTATCAGTGTATGCAGTGACATGGCTCAGGGGGATGTCAGCGAAAGGTGACACAAGGCAGTGGCTTAAAACTCTGGCTAACCCCAAGGGAGGCCTTACCCTCTCTGAGGAGTGAATGGGGGTGGGATGGGGGGAGGTGGGGAGGAGCGGGAGAAGGGGAAGGGAGGTGAACAGGGATTGGTATATAAAATGAAAAAAACTTTTAAAAATAAAAAGAACACTCTGACTAATATGACATCTCCACAAATAACAAGAGACTGTAAAGAAATGACAAGATGACGAATAACAGTTTTGAGAGTCCAGAGACAGGAAGCCAAGGAAAAGTAACAATGTGGGAGCAAACCAATGGAGTGAGGATGGAGAGTCCTCCTCTTTCTGGTGCCGTCTCTAACCTGACCACACATCGTCTCCAGGAGCCTGCAGAGGTGGTTCAGCAGTCAGCACAGCTTTCCGCACTGGCAAGGACTGGAGTGCGGTTCCCAGCACCCACGTCACGTGATTGCTGTCACCCACGACTACAGCTCCAGGGGTCCCTATGCCCCTTCTGGGCTCCACAAGTACTTGTACACACACACACACACACACACACACACACACACACACACACACACTGATGATGATGATGATGATGATGATGATAATAATAATAGCAAATCTTTTTTAAAAAGGAATTGTCTTCAGTAAAGCAGAACTTCTATCCTGTGTTCTGGTGTAATAGGCAGAGAACAGAACTCTACCTCTATTTGCAACTTCTCATGCTGTTAATGATACATCTATGAAGTTCTTAGTTCTGAAATAGGAGATATGGCTATAATTTTGGCAAAATAGATAAATAGGGATGATAGATTATGATAGATCCAAATGATACCAGGCAGTCAGCAAGTAGATGTCAGCCACATAAGCTATTTTCCTAGGGTTAATTTTTATATCACTACTCAGAAATTTTTAAGTAACATTTTCTTCTTTTAAAAATACTGTTTTGTGGTTTTGCTGTTGTTGTTGTTAATTTTCACATGGCATCCATGAGGAAGAAAAGCAGAAGACTAGAATACCAGAGGGAATCAAGGTTCCCTGTTGCCTTGTTTGAGGAAAGAAACACTGAGAAAGCCCTGTTCCTCTGGTTGAGCTATCACTTACACCTGAGGTATTATGCTTTAGCAACTGCTAAATATTACATAGACCAAGAAAAAGAAAATAAGGACACTAAGCTTTTGCTATTTAAAATGTAATCTGAGCTGGAGATGGCTCAGTGGCACCGGATACTCTCACGGAAGATGTAAGTTTGGTTCCTGGCACCCATGTGGGGCCACTCACAACTGCCTGTAATGTCGGCTCTGGGGATCTGATGCCCTCTTCTGTCCTCTACAGGCACTGCACTCAGGAGCACAAACACACACAGATACACACAGACACATAATTCAAAATAAAAATACTTTACAAATAAACTAAAACTTCACTGAAGGAAGGGCTGGATTTTGTGTGTATGTTTTCTCAAATGGGGAAAACAAATTTAAGAGTTAGCTTTCTTCCTAGACATCTACATTATTTATCTAAAATATCAAATAACATACAACCTCAACACAAATTATCATAAAAACTGATATCATAAAACAAACAAACAAACATCTAAAGCATCTAGAAAAAAACCAAAACCACCAGAACTGATGACTCATGCTTGTAATCCCAACCTTCAAGAAGTTGAGGCAGGAGAGGTCCTCCAAGTTAGATGTTATCTTGAGCTAGACAGTGAGTTACAATCTAGCTTAGACTACAGAGTAAGACCCTGTTAACAAACAAACAAACAAGCAACAACCACCAAGATCCTAGAAAAAAGACTACAACCATATAGTCACAAAGTAAAATGACATCACAAGAGAAAAAATAATGCTTTTATAAATTAGAGTATGAATCATGCAACTTTCATCATAAGATGAATGTTTTATATAAAGCATACATACTGTTATAAAACTGTGCAATACTTACACCTTCTGCATATTGCAAATATCGTTTATTAGTTTCCTGTTTACCAAATGTCTCCAAAAACTTTTGACGATAAGCAAGAACTGTATCAACATGGGTTTTGTATTTTACAGCCAACTCCAGTGCCCTATAATGAGAAATTACACAGATTATCGGTATCACAGTGTCTAAACAACAGAGTTTTGAAATTAGAGGGAGGACCAATGGCTGTCGTGCTTACCCTACAATCTGGAAAGCCATTTTCTGTTAGGCCATCTCTGTATTTTTTTCAAAGTCCAGATGAGACATGACCCCTTCTTGCTGCCCAGCTACTCTTGGACAAATACAACACATAAATGCTGTGTCATTTTCAAATGTATTGTGCTAGCATTACTTACGAGGTGTGTATTATAGACCCTACACTAGCCTATACATGTTCTGAAGGGAGAGCTAGTTTTCACTTCCTTTGGTGAGTACTGCAGAGTACATGTAGGAAAAACACTCAGAAAAACTGGTAAATCATAAAAAGAAAATACTTGACATTTTGTGAACCTATATTTTGTGAACTTATGGAATTAAAAAGTGACATTACTATATCAAATTTAAAATCTTATACAATAAAACATTAATATTAAACCAGTATGATAAATGCTATTACTATTTGAGTCTTGAAAAATGGCATGCTAGGTAGGGTGGCAAGGTGTCTTAGCAGGTAAAGGTACTTGCCACCAAGCCTGATGACCTGGGTTTAATTCATAGGACCAACACGATGGAAAGAACCAACTTCCCCAAGTTGTCTTCTGACTTTCACCCATGCACATGTGCACAAATTAACCAATCAATCAATTAATTAATTAAATTTTAAAAATTTAAAGAAAATGTTGGGAAGCCATTGAAATTTTATAATTCAATAAATGTGTCTATAAAACTATGCTATTTTAAGGTAAGCCTTTATTTAATACTAGGAGAATTACTAAAAACAGTGAAAACCTGCAAGGAAGTGAACACATTATCTTAGCCCAGGCTTCCGTGTAAGTTTGACTAGGGCCTGTGCAGGACTCATAGGACTTGAGTCAAGAAAAGCCACGTGGAGCATGTGTCTCTACACTGTCTACTGTCATCTTGTTTCAAGGCATGGGTAACAGTCACAAAAGTAGTCAAAAGTGCATCAATTGTCAAGTTCTCATGCATTCTATTAGGCCATGACATGACCAGGACAACTATGATTTATCTGATGCAACTATTATAGATCTGTTATTTTAGATAAAACTAAACATTAATATTTTATAACTTGTGACTCTTCAGTATTAGCCAAACTAAATAATATCTTTTGAAAGACTTTTTGGAGCCAGAAAGATAACTCAGCAGGGAAAGGTACTGACCATGCAAATCTGGCAGCTTGTGTTCCATCCCTGGCACCAACATAAAGGTGAAGAGAGAGAACCAATTTCACAAACTGGTCCTATGACCTCCATGTTTATACTGTGGCATGTGAACTCCCCCCACATAACACTTTCTCTCTCTCTCTCTCTCTCTCTCTCTCTCTCTCTCTCTCTCTCTCTCTCTC
>CABHPH010118068.1:0-10744 GCA_902168325.1 Peromyscus nudipes
ATATATATATATATATATATATATATATATATATATATATATATATACTAAATTGTAACTATAACTGCTAGTCTTCAATCCCATCAAAGACCTGAGAAGGAATATAATGGTACCTGAGAAATGGAAGATGGATGCAAGCAACTTTCGGGAATCTTGCAAGAGTAGACAGAGACAGCTGGCAGCCTGGACAGTCACCTAATGTTTCTCAGCATTGTTGGTGAAGGGAAGGAGGAGATGGCCTGGAGCCATCACCAGGACAAGGAAGACGTAAGGTACCAGTAAGCCACAAGCCACGTGGCAAAGTATAGATTAATAGAAATGGGCTAAATATAAGAGTAAGAACTAGACAATGATAGGCCTGAGCTAATGGCCAAGCAGTTTAAATAATATAAGCGTCTGTATGTTTATTTTATAAGTGGGTTAAGGGACTGTCGGGACTTGGCGGGACCTGGAGAGAAAACTCCAGCTACAATGTTCTCTGAGGATCCAGTGTTAACTTTTGTTCAAACAGTGATCTCAAAAGCATGAGACAAAAAAAAAATGTTTTATAAATGATGCTGGCATTTTTGGTTTATGATACTTTATTTATGCCATGATATACATGGTTAATCGTGAGCAGCTGACTGAGGGTGGGGATGATAAATCAATTGATCACTTATACGCATATTAAACTTGACTTGTCTGTTCAACATTAAGTTAAAATGTCAGGTAGAAAGCTTGGTATAAGATAAAAAGCTTAGTTTGAGGAGAGAGGTTAGGCTAGAAGAAACACATAAGTGTTGCATATTTGAAGTTATGGGACTAGATGAAATTTTCTTAGCAAATGGTTATAGGAGGACAAGTAAGCCCTTGGGTACTTCACTATTTAGAATAGGTTAGAAATATTTCAGCAATGGAGATAATTAGAGTAGACTGTCTACCAACTTTCCCCAACACACCTACTCATCTACTTATATCTGCTCCAGCATCCTCAGCTGTTGCTATGGGAACTGTGTCTGTGCTTTGCAAAGCCCACTATTTCTCTTACTCATGGAACCTATTCTCCTGAGCTCTAGGACATCATGGCAAACTGTCTCTCCTCTATTTTGCAATTCAAACAATTCGTTCCTCTCTCAAACTCTTCCATAGGACACAAATATCTTCCTTTAAAAAATTTAAAAGAGCAACCCCTTTGTCCTCTCCATGGTTTACTTTTTTTTTTTGCTTTAAATTTTTTATTGATAAGAAAAATTAGCTTAGAGATTCATGGTAACCACTGACTTACACAGATAGTTAAAGGTAGAATGATGTCCAGGTCAGCAGTGGCCAGTGAGTGCTCTGGCTGCCAACATTTATTAGTTGAGTCTATCAAGATCTTTAGATATTGTTATTTGATGAATCCAGTGATTAATAGCGAGCTCAGTGCTAAATACAGACAATGTGGAACTACTTTTATCCTCTCTAAATCAAACTCCCCCCCAAACAGCTTCTTAAGTTGCTACCATTGATTTCTGCTCTTTTGTCCTCACTCGGGTTTGCTCCCCTCTGGCTTTTGATTTCAATACTCTGTAAAACCTTCTTCCAAAGCTCCCACACAGCCGTATCCAAAGGTCAGCTCTCAGCAGCATTTAAATTGCTGATGATCTCTTTCCTTCTAGAAAATGCTTCACCTAGCTTCCAAAAGAGCTTGTTCTTATTCTTTTCCTCATCTTACTAGCTGCTATTTGCTGGGCTGGAGAGATATTCAATCTTGCCTGTGAACTTCACTGAATTGAGAAACACCTATGAGATTACTAAAGTGTACCTCTGGATGTGTCTGCGAGGGAAGGCATTTTCAGAGAGAATTAAAAAGGGTCGCCCTTACCTGAATCTTGGTGTTATCATTCCGTAAGCTGAGAACTGAACAGAATGAGGAGGAGGATGCGCAGGCACACGTAGTCTACTTCCTGGCACCATAATATGAACTGCTTTGCTCTCTCACACCCCTCTTGCCGTGACATTCTGGAAAAAATGACATTAAATAACCCACATCTCTTACTCTCATAGAACACAATACGGTAGAGATGGATAATGCTATTTTAGAAGACCAGTGAAGACAATTTCTCAAGAAACTGTGGGTGTTCATTTGGTCACGGTAGGCTGAAGATAAGTGACCCAGGAGTTGTGATTAACCACTCAATTTGGCAGTTATCAAGTTGATGGTGAGTTTTAGTGGAGAAACAGAAATGAAAATATTTGGAGTGGGTTCCAGATCAAATTCTAAGTTCTAGAAAGTGTAGTCAGCCCCTGACAAAACACTTGAGGTGGGCCCACCTGCCCTTACTTTTTCTGAAATATTATTATGTGCTCTTTGTTTTCCAGTTCCCAGTTTTGATGATGTTCCTTAGGAAGAACTCTTGGTTCACCCTGTCTAAATCACTTCTCATTTGTCACTTTTCCTCACAGGCCCATCTTGTTTTTCTCCACAGCATTAGCATACTATAATTGTAAAGTTAGTATTTTTAAAAATATCCTCTACTTTATCACTGTTCCACTATTCTTTAAGCCTCATTAAAGATGCTTGAGGACTCTTTGGATGGAGTTTCTAGAATGTCACTGGTACAATACACTGATTTTTTTTTTTTTTGGAATGGAGAAAATTTCTTTCTCTGGGGTGGTGCTGCATTGAGCCACATCAGTTTGGTAGACAGAATTACATTTTCCAGAATTGCATCAGCTTTATGACTCCTAAGTAGAGTTGCTAAAATAGGTTTTGGAAAAATGGAGTAAAGTAGTAGTTACAGAAGTTCTCACAGCCAAGGCTATGGAAAATGGATAAAATTAAAAGTACCAGAATGAGCCTGTATGGGTCTGAGCTAGGTCCTCTGCATAGATGTTATGATTGCATAACTTGTTATCCTTGTGGAACTCCTAACAATGGGAGTGAGGGTTGTCTCTGACTCTTTTGCCTGCTTTTGGGGCCCTTTTCCTCCTGCTGGGCTGCCTCACCCGGCCTTGATATGAGAGTATGTGCCCAGTCCTATTGTAACTTGTTACACAGTATTTGGTTGATATCCCCAGGAGGCCTGTTCTTTTCTGAAGGGAAATGGAGGAAGAGTGGATCTAAGGGAGAGGGGAAGTCAGGGGAAAGGAATGGGAGGAGTGGAGGGTTAAATAAATAAAAATTACCAAGAAGATAAGAAGATTCTAGATTGCCACTTCTTTTACCCCTTTTTCTTATAATAATAATAATAATAATAATAATAATAATAATAATAATAATAATAATAATAATTTTTTGGTTTAGCTCTTTTGTATGGCTAGTTGACCTGACTCATTGATTCACGAGTTCAGATATTTAGTTATGGATTCACAAGGTGAAAGGGCACAGAGTTCACAGCCTACAATAGCTTTACCAAGGTTTCTTTTTGCAGTCTTAGTAGCCCCATATGCTTCTCCAAAAGCCAGTATTTTGGGAGAACTGGCCAGTAATTTCATTTACTTTCCTTCAACATTCCCTTTTCTAAATCTTCTATAGATTTCTAAATCTTCCCATAATTATATAAAGTTCTAATTTTATAATAGGTTTCTCTTAGAAAATAATCAGAGTGGCTCTAGTTTTCTGATTAAAGCTTGATTATTTAGATTGTTGTGCATGAGCTCTGCCACTCGAAATTCTTCTACTCTTCAAGGCTGATCTAACCATAGGCTCTGACTTTGGCTAACCTGTGAATAGCAGGGACCTTCCTTGAGTGCTGAATGTTGCACCATTCCTAAAGATAATCAGCCTGCTCTCTGATTACATTGGATCATTTCCATCACGGGAGGCAGAACTTATTCTTACTCTTCTCTAGATGTGGATTTGTCTTTTAGGCTCACAGTACTGCTGCCCAAACCACCATCGAATAGACCAGGCTGGCCTCGAACTCACAAAGATCTGCCTGCCTCTGCCTCCTGAGTGCTGGGATTAAAGACGTGCGCCACTACCACCCGGCGAACAGGGTTTTAAAATAATGACTTTTGACCATGAAAGCAGTATACTTAAACAAGTGGACAAAATGGCTGCCATTGTTAAAGAACTTGGTGCTGTTAGAGGGAATGGTAGACTTTGTAGTAGGACAATAGAAAAATAAATTCCTTGAAGGCAAGACTCCATTCCTCAGAAGCTCCTGAGTATAAAAATACAAACTCATTTGAAAGTCTTTCCTTTGAAGTAGTGGTTCTCAACCTTCCTAATGCTGCAACCCTTTAATACTGTTCCTCATGTCATGGTGACCCTCAACCATAAAATTAGCTTGTTGCTACTTCGTAACTATAATTTTGCTACTGTTATGAATCCTAACATAAATAATTCTAGAGATGGAGGTTTGCCAAAGAGGTTGGGACCCTTCTGAGAACCACTGCTTTAAAAAGAAACATTTCCATCTCAAATAGGCCCCATTAAGAAAGTGTTTTCACAGGTTTGGCTATACAAGCACTCAGAAGTCACTGTAACCATGAGACAAGTGCAGAGAGTCAATTTTCTTTTTTTACTACGTGGGTCCTAAAGATCAAATCCAGGTTGTCAGGCTCTGTGGCAGGCACTTTTACTCCATGGACCCATGGTTACTTCTTAACTTGGTGGCAGAATTAAACACTATCCACTTGGTGCTAGATTTTCAGACATTCAATATAAAAATACAAGAATGGCTTTGTACCAGATTCCAGAAAAAAGCCTGCAAGTCCAGGCAATGGGCATCAGAATTAAATTCTTTGCATGGGTCTCCTAAGCAAACTATGTGTAAGGTTTTGAAGATGAACACTGAGTTGTATCAGAGTCCTCAAGATATTAGGCATGCAAGGAATTTGGGATCTTTGTCAAGGAAAGCTGCAGACACTGAGTAGAGCCAACACAGGAGAGAAGAGAGTCCGTATATGCTAGAGGTGGCAGGACCATAGAAGTGGGGCTAAGCCCATTTTAGTTCACACCAGGGCACTATACGATCACTCCCTATCCTATCCATGGAGATGCAAGACTAATCGGGGTGTACCGTAAGAAAGTAAAAAGAGTAAAATAAAAGCATGCTGTATTGGGTTTTAGTCTTGCTTTTTCTTGCTCTTTTCCTATTCATCCCTTTGGAATGGGGAATAATTGTCATGTACCACTGTATACTAGAAGTGTGTAACTGTGAAAAGAATACAAGAGTTCATAGCTAAAAGCTTCCCTTGAGTTTCTCAGAAAAGACAATGAGCTTTGGGGGACATTATTAACACTTTAGGGACTAAAGGTATTTCACACCAGGGGTCCCCTATGTGGATTATGAGTAGAAAGTTTGAATCTAAAATTTGCACCCCCCCACTGACTCCCTAGCTGGTGGTACTTATTTTTTCATGCCCAACTTTGGATTGATGGGTGGAGGAGAGGCCACCTAGCCTTTGGGAGGTGGGACTAGCTAGCAGCAGACTGTAAGTAGGAGTGTGGGTTGAATGTAAGAGCCTGAGTCTTACTTATTTTGGTCCATTTTCTCATATCTAGGACTACTGTGTGATTCATGTCTGCCACAGGTTCCAATCACCATGAGCCTAGCAACTCCATTATGCCAGATATGCATTGACAGGCAGAAATTCCTGAAACTGGGGGCTAAAATAAATCTTGTTTCTCTTAATTAGCTTCAGTCAAGTATTTTGCTGCTGAAACACAAAAGCAATGACTACATCTTACATGTCAGTATTCAAGTCACAGAATTAAAAAAAATAGGCATGTAATTCAGATAGAATAAGAGTTGGATAAAGGGGTATATAAGATTTCTTTTATATCTTCGAGGGGAAGAGGTCATATATTTTCAACTAATTTTATCATGTTCTATATTTTGCTGTTATCTTTAGGTATTAAATATGCTAAAAAAAAAACCCAGAATACCAGGAAGTCTGCTGTAAAGCAGTCTTTCGTAGAAATAGTTGCATAAAAGAGATCTGAACAATGGTAATTTTAATAGACAGAAGGGGGAAGATCTTATGGGGTCACACTCCTGGACAAGAAACTACAGGAAACCGATGACTACTGAGAAAGAAGAGATAGCCTCACCCTGGGATAAGCCCCCTGATTGGTTGTCCAACACAAAGTAATCAGCCCTGCCTGAAAACTATACATATAATGGACAGAAGTTTGTGTGTGTGTGTGTGTGTGTGTGTGTGTGTGTGTGTGTGTGTAAAATAATGATTATTGAAGAAAAAGATGCTATCAACTTGAGAGTGGAGAGGACATGGAAAGAATTGGAAGAAGGGCTTTGGGAATGGCTGAATGGAGGAAAGGAAAGGGGAAAACGATGTAATTATATCTTAACAAAATGTATAAAAATAAAACATAAGTAAAATGAAAGAAAACAAACAAACATGTAAAACAACAAGATGCTAAGGAGAAGCATTGCGATGGTAAGTTGACCTGGAATGACCGTGGTGGTTTCTTTTGGTTGTCAACATGACAGGTTCTGGAATCATCCAGTAGAGAGAAATCCAGAGAGACGTGAAGTGTAAGACCCACCCTCAGAGTCGATGTCACTTTCCAACAAAAAGCCCAGACATATAGAGGTCCTAGGACACAGCAGTACTGCCTGCCTTCCTGGTATCTTCCTGAGCCAGTGTGCTTGATGCTGCTGCCAGCATCCTCACTGCCAGCATCCGACAGAATACCATCTACTCTTGGAATGGTCCAGGCCTTCATCACCAGTTAAGGACTGCAGAGGCTTTAAGCTTTGTAATCTGAGCAGCTGAAAGTGCTGTGTTTATCCAGCATGCAGACAGTTGAACTATCCAGGCCTTACTGTGTAAGCCAATCTAATAGATCCTCTTTTATGAGATATATTTATACATTATATCAGTTCTGTTCCTCTAGAGATCCCTACCTAATACAACGACTTATGCTGTATGATGCTGCATTGTTTTGGTTACTTTAAGCAACACATTTCCCACAATTCTTTTCTCCGTGTGTTTTCAGGTTACAACTGAAAAGTTAAGAAACTTGCATGATATCTGGAAGCTAGAAAGGAAGCAGTGACCTTGATCTCCTAGTGAGATAACTGGTACAGAGGAGCCCAGCAATTTCTAGCTTGTCCCCACCTGCCCCTTACTTCTAGTTCTTCTTTCTGCTCACTGGCTTGTTGACCAAAGGCGGTGCCCAGATCTCATATTCCTCTGTGGATTCTCAGAGGTGGTGGTTACACAGGCAGAGAACACCTTTCCACAGGCTTTCTTCCTGACATCTGTCAGTCCTCATCAGTGCTGTAGGCTGATTATGACTTGTTTCCAGCTTCCCTCCCCAGACATTTACATCGGCTGTGGCTTGGAGTCTAACTCCTAAAACAAATCCCCTAGTGCTCATGGTGACTCTCCCTGACTGCCACACTCATTGACTCACTGAAATTATCCATGAAAATATCTGTAACTTTTGTTAACTTCTATACCCAAATGGGCTTAAATAGTCTTACGTTTTCATGGTAGTCCTATCCATTATCATATGAAAAATATACAAACACAGTTTACTTTTATTCTTGAGGCTGATAATAAAGAGAAGGCAAGTATCAAATATTTCCTCAGTTAAATTTTGAGGTGTTGCTGTTTGAAACAAATTTGCTTTGTGTTGGTGATCATCTTGCCTCAACCTCTTAAGTGCTGAAGCTATAGATGTGTGCCACCATGCCCACAACTTTGGATATTTTTGTGTTAAGTTGCTAGGCATTGGAAAGACAAAAAAAATGCCTAGTGTTTTATTAGATGCCAGAGTGAGAATTGCCCAAAACCTCAGGCCATATATTTAACATGATTATTTTAAAAGAGGCAAAGGTTAAAAAAATATCCTTACTGGTGATGCTAACAATACTTTATGCATTGCACATTGTTCTAGTGAATTACTACTTATCCTCCAACATCAAATCATCATTCATGGTTATTTGGCATTTCTTCTATATCACCTTTCTGCCTTGTTGGAGAGTAAACCTGTGTATCAAAGATCCAATTATCCATCTCTTGAATCATAACTACAAAGGACAGCAAACAATGAAGGATGACATTTTGTTAAAAAAAAATTCTGAAAGGAAATCCAATAATATTTAAAAGAAATAGAAATAAATTACCGAATAGTCAAGTGTTTGTATTTTGAGTTTGAATTATGAGGAGAGTGATTTTTCTTGTGTATCTATGGGATTAAATTTCATGCAGTTTGATAGAATATACAGGAATTGCATTGGTGAGGTCCCCAGAGAAGTCCCATAGTACACAAGTAATGAAGAGTTGACTAAGGAATGTGTTCACAGATCCCCAGCCAGAGCTAAGTAAAAACAGTGAACCTTGCTAAGGCCCCCTAGACTAGGAAGACTGGAGAACAAAGGTCAGACAAAGGAGCAAGGAGACTGCATGGAGAGCTGAAGGAGGCTAGATGGGAATTTTGAGATGGGTCACTGTCCACTTATAACCCCAGAGACTTTGACCCCTGCTGAGGAACAATCTTTTTGTACACTATGATTATGTATTACTCTCATTGGCTAATAAAGAAGCTGACAGGCCAGTAGCTGAACAGAATAAGGTCAGGCAGCAGAGCCAGAGTAGGAGAATGCAGGGAGGAAGAAGGGCAAAGTCAGAGGAGTCACCAGCCAGATGGAGAATGAATGAATGGGACACACAAAATGGGATAGCGGTAAGAGCTATGAGCCTTGGGGAAGCAAAAGATTAATAGAAATGGGTTAAGTTGTAATAGCTAGTTAGTGATAAGTCTGAGGTATTGGCTGAGCATTTATAAGTAATCTTAAGTTTCCATGTTGATTATTTAGGAGCAGGCGGTCAGGATAGGAAAACTCCACCAACAGACCCCTAGAGACGTTGGCTTTGACTTCCATGTCTTCCTCCCTCACATGCTCAATCACAGGGTATGGGACTGTATTGGTGCAGCATACACACCTGGGGCTTACAGCAGAATTGGAAAAATTAGAGAGTGGACCTAGTGCCAACAGAAAATGTCTGCTCTAGACATTGGATCTAGGTATAGATGGAAGATAAAACCACCATTGCTAGTGGTATCTTTCCTGCTGTGAATGTGCCTGATATGAAATATTTCACTCTATAGGACACAGTCAGGCTCTATATAAGTTCTGTACCAAGGTTTGCAAAATAGTAAGTGCCCACTCAAAGGGAAAATCATTTGGCTTGAATGTTTCAATGTATATTTTGTATTTTTTATATTTTTAAGAATATAAGGACACAGGTTTTTAATGTAGCCACAGTATTTTATGAAATCAAAACTCACTGCTCTCATCAGGAATCATCCAGTTAAAAAAACCTCAATAAATAATAAAACCATTGTCATTAGGAAAATTAATTGAAGAGCATATAACATTTGATGATACCTACACAGTGACTCCTGGTCTTCTTAAATAAATTAAATTGGATATTGCCTTTTCCTCTTTCAACTTTAGTGTTTTCATTGAATATCACAGCATTCTAAATATCAAATGATTCTAATGAGAAAAACAATTCAAGCCATTTTAATCAGAGAAATGGCATTCAATAATGCAGAAAGTCTACGTGGAATGATTTGTGCTGGGAATTAACAAGATTTCCCTCTGGCATAGGGTAGGCAGAAGCTCAGCTTCATCTCCCTGCCCATCTGTTGGCAATGGCAGGCTGGGATTTCCCATGACTAAGAACTGGATCCCTTGATTCTGCCTGTCACTAGAAATGTTAGGTCACTGTTCTGTCGTAACACCTCTGGGGTAATTTGTTTGTCCTTGACCAAACCACTTGGTTGCTGTCTGCCGATGTCCGCTTTAGGATCTTGGCTGCCTTTTGTCTTTTTCCTACTCTATGCTACTGAATAAAATTCTTGCATGAAAGGCCATAACCATCTTCTTGCACCTTCAGAGGGAAGAGGATCCTGGTTAAAAAACAAACAATTTGGGGCTGGAAAGATGGCTCTGCAATTAAAATTCCATACTACTGTAGCTGGAGAGTTTTCTCTCCGGGTCCCACCAAACTCCAGCAGTCTGACAACCCACTTATAAAATAAACACACAGACGCTTATATTATTTAAACTGTTTGGCCTAATGTCTCAGGCTTCTAGCTATCTAGTTCTTACATCTTAAATTAATCCATTTCTATAAATCTATACCTTGCCACGTGGCTCATGGCTTACCGGCATCTTCACATGCTGCTTGTCATGGTGGCGGCTGGCAGTGTCTCCCTCCGCCTTCCTGTTCTCTCAGTTCTCCTCTCTGTTAGTCCCGCCTATACTTCCTGCCTGGCTACTGGCCAATCAGTGTTTTATTTATGGACCACTCAGAGCAACACATTTGACATACAGACCATCCCACAGCATACTACTCTTTCGGAGAACCAGGATTTGGTTCCTAATACCCACATGGTGGCTCACAACTGCCTGTAGCTCCAGTTCCAAGGGACCCAAAGCACCCTCATTCTCCAGGGTCTCCTCCATGCATATGCTGTGCAAGTGTGTGCACAGAGTCTCACATATAAATAAAAAATCAGTACCTATTAAGAAGTTTATTTCTCAAAGTTTTTACCTTATTTCTTCCTATGTAGGAAAGTAAGCTTGTAATTCTAGAACTTGAGGGAAGTATTGGAGTGAGGAGAAGAGAGATGCATTCCTTTGTAAGCAAAATATTCCTTTATTGTGTCCTGTTTCACTGATGGAGTTCATATAGACTGCATTGTGTGCCATAATATTATGAAACATAAAAATAACCACATTTTATACATTTGAAAGAAAGGCAGCTCTGTGAAAATATGCTATATCTTTAT
>CABHPH010118069.1:0-15152 GCA_902168325.1 Peromyscus nudipes
CCCAGGGGTTAGGGACAGACTCATATTTTGAGACAGGCCTTAGTCAAGGGATCTAAATAACTTAACTTCAGAAAATACCATAATTTTACAATGTGTAGATAATCTCCTATGTTAAAGAAAGCCCCAAACCACCCATAACAGATTTTAAATCCCCCATCTAACAGTGAATAAACAGTCTCTAAGCCCAGGGCCCATTAGTTAACCCAAAGACATTTTATCTGGGATCCATGCTAACTCCGGGCTGTACAGCTCTTTGGCTGATAAAGTTCAAGTTCTGCAGACCCTTCCCACATCTAGCACTGTAAAACGGCCTTTTCGGAACTAACAGGCTTGTGTTGACTTTACATTCCCAGATGGCTAAGCCTGTTTGTAATGACCAAATTTCCCTTTTCTGGAAGCAAAAACAACAGAAGGTCTTTGATAAATAAAAGCCTCTTGACTCCAGACTCCAACTTCAGAGCTACCTTACCTGACAGGCCTTCTAAAATGTACGTTACCAAAGGTCAGGGTGCAGCCTTGGAAGTCCTCACCCAGGTTTTGGGTCAAGCCCATTATTAACCTGTTTTGATAATTATCCAAACAGCCTGACCTGGTAGACCAAGAATGGCTGGGTTGCATTAAGACAATGGCAGCTACAGGTTTCCTTTGGAAGAACCTCATGAGTTGATTCTGGGTTCTTCTTGGCTTGGTTGTTCTTCACCCAAATAACCCCTGTTAGAACCCAAAGGATCCCATTGACTTAGAGATATTTGTCTCTTACTTGGCCAAGCCTTGTTACTTGACAACACTGAACTACCTCTATGTAGACAATCTGCCCTCAACATTGGTACTTGCTTTCCTACCCCTAAAGAACAGTATACCTAGCTCAGGAGACACTCTGGGGAAGTCTATTCACAATTGCCTCGAGGTTATTAATTTATTTCATTATAGTAAAGAAGACTTGTGCCGGGCAGTGGTGGCGTACGCCTTTAACCCAAGCACTCAGGAGGCAGAGGCAGGCGGATCTTTGTGAGTTCGAGGCCAGCCTGGTCTTCAGAACGAGATCCAGGAAAAGGTGCAAAGCTACACAGAGAAAACCTGTCAAGGGAAAAAAAAAATAAGACTTGCAAGATAAGGTGTCTTTGATAACTCAAATGTATTTTGCTCACTGGTGGCCATTCCTAGGGGGAAAATGACTGACAATGAGCTAGCTATGGTACTGCTTCCCTTGAAAACACACTAAAGGCCTAATCCCTGCCTCCCAGAACCTCAGAACCACTGGCTGGGTTAATAGTCTTAACTCAGGCTTTGAAACTTAGCCAGGGGAAATGGGACACAATACACACCAACTCTAAGTATGCCATCCTGGTATTGCACACACTGCTACAATCTGGTGAGAGAGGATGGGAGTCCACACAGGTTTCCCAGTTAGATCTGAGCTTGCTTTACCCAGCAGGGCTGCATTAGGGGATGGCTGGACTATGTGCGTGGTCACCAGGTGTCTGGAATGGTCTGCACTTGGCTGTGCTGGGGAAGGTCTTTTGCTCCACCCCTTGGCATTCCTTTAAAAAGCCCTTGGCATTCCTTTAAAAAGCCCTTTAGTAGAGACAGAAGGGGCTGGTGGGTTTGGATCTGTCTCTCTCCTCCATATTTCTATCTACATATTCCTCATTTCTCCCTGCTCAAGAGTACCCTGGTGGAATAAGAGAGAGCGAGAGACGTTGTTAACTGTTCCATGGAAGGTAGGCCTCCGGCTCTAGTCTTATTAAAAGCGATACCCTTGCCAGCTAGAACAGCAGTAGTCCATTGTAGGTACCATCAAATAGGGACGCACAAGGAACTCAGAGCAGATACGACAGCCAAATGGGCAACTAGATATGGTTCAGTTATATTACATTTAAGTTCCCATCTCATATTCTTTCTCCAACTTACAGACCAGAAACTACCAGGGCCGTATCCTAAGGGTGTAAACAAGACCAAGATGGGTGACTTTGATCACAAAACCCCTTTCACCTTCCCCAATCTATAGAAAACCACCAGTAATCACATGAGTTCTGGCGTCTAAGCCAAGACAGATCGTACCAAATTTGTAAACAGATGTTCTGTAGCAAAGAACTTCATAAAACTAATGATCGTTTTTCAAAACCTGTGCTCTCTGTTACTAATGCCTAGGAATCTAAAACTCTCCTCCTTTGCTGGCTCCAGTCCAGTGACATGGGCCATGTCCTGGTGAGGAATGGCAAATAGAGTCGATGTAAGTGCCTCGTGGTAGGAGATTCAAATAGAGGTCTTCACTGATACTCACACGGGTGTAAGAGGGCTTCTCTACATAAGCTGAAGTCCCCCTTTCCTAACTTTACTTGGGGTCTCAACGCTTAAGCTGGGGGAGGGGAGAGTGCTAGGCAGCTAGTTAGATATTACCGGATGTGGAGGCCTTGAAGTTGAGCTCCCTGCTTCCTTAATCAGAAGCCTGTAGAGCAAATGACAGGAACAACAGGGTTACAGGGACTGAGTCGTATTGCTGGCTCAGGAAGACATGCTATTTTGTATTTCCCAGAAGGCATTACTGAGTAACTATCTAAACTGAGCTCCATGAAAACCCTAAACTTCATAAGATTATTGTATAGCAGGAAGATTTCTGGCAAAAAAAAAAAAAAACCAGACACATACCATCTTATGGTAGGTATCACCGAACCACCTTGTTCTAGAGATTATAAAATATAGTCCCTAATATCGGGAAAGGCATGGCAGCAGATGTCTCCACAGCGTAGCCTTGAGAGAATACAGCAGCTGCTTACTTACGTCCCAGTGGACCCAGAAGCACAGAGAGGAAAGAGCAAAGGGGGCCTGCATAAACATCAAGGCCTGATTCTACTTCTTCCAGCGAAGCCCCACCTCCTAAAAATTTCCACAACTGCCCAGAACAGCGTGACAAGCAGGGGACCCAGTGTTTAAACACAAGAACCTGTTGGAGGCATGGTGGGGGGCATTTTCACGTCTACACAATAAGGTCTCCTTTGCTTTGCAACAAATCATCGTCTGTACAGTGTTCTTTGTGTCTCATCTTCAACAGAGATGACAAGGATCAGAGAGATGAAGAGTGGGTGGGGCAAGGTCACGGTGATGATGAGGTCACCACCTTCGTCTAAAGACTCACAGCTACTCTACTAGTGATGAACATGCCACTGTCACCAGGGCAATTTCCTGTTACATGGGGTTTTGCGGTAGAAGAAAAAAGACTCTAACCACTGAACTCAGAAAACTGTAAACCCCACAGCCTGGGAAGACAGAAAAGTACCTGGATTTTAAGACATGTGCAAACATGTAAGACCAGGCAGCAATTGACTCAACATAATAATCTACGTGTAACCCAAATTTCATCAAGATCTCCTAAGTTGTTAGTATCCATTCTCACTGGATGTTCTTCATCACTGGTTGCTAATACATCATACAGATTACCTAAAAATTAGGATATTTCCAGCATTTTTGACAATCGTCAAGAGATATATATGTTTTTATAAACACATCACTTCTACCTTTTAACAAACACTCTCTTGCTGGGCCTCCTCAGTCTGGATATTACCACTGACCAAGGTCTCCCAGCAGACATCCTAACCTCCCTCAGAGTTCTGAGGTACTATGGTAGGTACGTGGTAGGTACTGGGTGGATACCTGAAAGCAACCTAGATAAATGGCCACAAGTCATTAGACTTGTCACAGACTTGTTTAAATCCTAGGACCCACTCTTTATCCCTATACTCACTGAAGGTCCCAGAAACCATATTATGGAATATGTTTCTATAAAAATCTTCATAAAGAAATCAGACAAGTATTGTCATGAATGGTATTCAGTAGAATGCATAGTTTTTTTTCAAATCTTTCTCACTGGTGTAAGAAAATACTGACAAGACCAGTGTAAGGAAGGAAAGATTGGTCTAGCTCATGATTTCATGAGTTTGTTCAGCCCTTGGCTTTATTGATTCTGGGTATATGGTAATGTAAAACATCAGGATTGCAGGGGTGTGTGCTAGAAGCTTCTTCATTTTGATAGTGCCAGAAGTAAAACAGGGAGGGGGACCCCAAGATAACATGCTCCCCCAGAACCACTTCCTCCCGTGAGACCCCACCTGCTAACATTTCCAGTACCTCCAAAAAAGGTGCCACCAGCTGAGCATCAAGCATGCAACCTATGAGCCTTTATGGGACAGTCAAACCATAACAATGTGACTCTATATGTGGGGACGATTTAGGAAATGAAAGTAAATTTCAGCACTTAAACTAACTCTTCTCCTTTTAAACTGCTATGATACACTATCTCAATATTGGCACTATCAACATTTTTTTTGACCAGAGAATCCGTGGCTGTACGGTGGCTTCCCTGGGCACTGGAAGTTGTTCAGCAGCATGCCTGACCTCTACTTGCTGATATTAATAATCCTCTCCTGTTGCGATAACTAAACAGACCTCCAGAAATTGCGAAATGACCCTGGGGGCAAGGGACAAAACTGTCACTGGGTTAAGAACCACACCTAAGGTTTATTGAAGTTTCAACCATAGTTAAGAGATATTAAAATGCAAATTCTACCTCAAGGGATTTTGGTGTTTCTTCGTTGATTTATCCAACAATTAATTATTCCATAAGTACCATGCACAATATTCAGCAATAAGTGTGGAGAACACAACATTGAGGATACAAAGGGCATGTTCTCAAGAGCTTACCTTCCATGGGGAGCCAAATGAAAAAGACACAGGCAGTGGAGGAAGTCCAGGAATGGGGAGACAAGAGGGAGGTGAGATAAGGCTGGCCAAATCTGTCATAGAGGTCAGCCTTGGGGGAGTCCAAACACTTAACATGGGCAAAAGATACAGAAAAGAGATTCAGGGGGCTCCCAGCTTCACCTCACTTAACCTCACTTGGCAAGCTGGGGGGAAGTTTGGTAGTATTTTGGTAAGGTGGATTTTTAATAATCCCAATGTATCAAGTGTGTTCATGTCTCCTTCCTATACAACTGGTACATTTATTTAGTCATCTTCATAAAGTTCAAAACTTTGTTTAAAAAAGAAAATTAATGTTCTATTTTGCGATTTCAAAGGATGATCTTTTCTTCTTCGGAAGAGCTACATGCAGCTAAAGGAAAATTTCAGTCTAGTTTTTGGAACAAGAATAATTTGTGCAGAGTTGAGTTCTAGCTCTTGGGCAGGAAAGAGCAGACACAGGGATTGGGATCAGGGTTCATCACAGTGCAGTGTGTGATTTGTCCAGAAGGTTCTACAGGCAGGGATTTCCTTGTCATCGCTAGAGACAGCAAAGAATGAGGTTGAGGACATGACTATATGGTCACACTAGCTGAACATAAAGCATTGAGAGATTTGATTTCAGTTCCACTTACATTTCCCCACCCACTATATTTTTTTAAGTTCACTAAACTTAAAATAATATATAGTTAATCTTCTGACACTTAGCACAAGATAAATTAATCCTCAGACAGCGGGGATAACTATGTGTAAAGTAAATAAAAGAGAATGTCCCAAAGAATCAGGGAAGGATATTTTACCTCTTAAAGTCCAGAAGAGTATCCAATGGATTATATAGACCCTTGTGTCACTTCTCTCCACATTTTTTTTTTCTTTTCTGGTCTGAATCGTACCGTCTTGGGCAGGAGAAATATTATGACGTGGAGTTTTTGATGGAGAAAGCAAAAATGTTTAACCTGAAAAAAGTGCATAGAAAAGAATGCTTGTTGAGAATTCTATCATGTTTTAATTAACACAGTGTATGTTTAGTGGGGTACTGCGTGACATTTCAACATTACAGTATGTAATGATCTCACAAGGGTAATTTGCATACGCATCATTGTGTGAGTTACTATTGAGTCACTGTGACTATCTTAGTCAGGGTCACTATTGCTGTGATGAAACACCATGGCCAAAAGCAACTTGGGGAGGAAAGGGTTGATTTCATTCATAGTTCCATAGAACAGTTCATCAAAAGCAGTGAGGGCAGGAACTCACACAGGGCAGGAACCTGGAGGCAGGAGCTGATGCAGAGGTCACAGAGGGGTGCTGTTTGCTGGCTTGCTCTTCATGGCTTACTCAGCCTGTTTTTTGTTTTTGTTTTTTTTTTTTGTTTTGTTTGTTTTTTTTTATAGAACCCAGGACTGCCAGCCCAGGGATGGCACCACCCACAAGGGGCTGGGCCCTCCCCCATTGACCACCAAGAAAATACCTTACAGCCAGATCTTACAGAGGCATTTTCTCCATTGGGTCATCTTTCTGATGACTCTAGTTTATGTCAAGTTGACATAAAACTAACCAGTATAGTGACCAAATAGTAAGCTGTGGTTTTTCTTTCTAAGTGGATGATACAGCTTTTTATGGTTAATTTTTTATTCATTTGGAATTCTGAGAGACTGTAAACAGGCATCTGGCAATAGTTTTTCTAATAAAATTAATCAATTGTGCCATCACTACCTCCTTACTGATCCTCTATTTCTCCTTGGTTACTAAATGCTGTGTGTACCTAGGTCTCTACTGGGCTGTTGTCTCTTCCATTAATTTTGTGATTCCTCACACTGGTTGTGTGCTGTTATACTATTTTATAGTAAAATTTAATAATCAAGAGAGCTAATTCATTTTATTATTACTATTCAGACTCTTCCTGATTATGTTTGCATGTTTATTCTTCTATTTGAATATTAAAATCAAGTCTGAAAGTAGCCTGGTTTGGGTAGAAATTTTGTGCACGGCATCTTTAAAACAGTGAATCTTTGTGTGCAAGAACACAGTATGACTTTTCATTTAGTCTGGCCTTCTGTTGTGCCTGTGAATAGGGTTTTTATCCTTTTCTTTTTCTTTCTTTTTTTTTTTTTTTTTTTTTTTTTTTTAGACCTTGAACCTTGCCAACTAATTGTAATGAGACACCATGGTGCAATGTTTATAAGCAAGGACTCTGGAGCCAGACTGCTTGGATAACACCTCCAATACTTTCTGGCCATGTGGCTGCATAAATTGCATCTCTCTAATCACTTCAGGTTTTAGTCTCTAAAATGGAAATGATGAGCTGGGGGATGTATCTCAGTTGGTAGAGTGCTCATCCAGCATTGGGAGACCCTGGATCTGATTCCCAGTTCCTCTAATGAATTAAAATATAAGTGACAGGATTTCCATTACAAGATGGTTGGGAAAACTAACCGGATTCCTTGTGAGGATTTAAAGGGATTATTTACAGAAATCACTTTTTTTTTTTTAAGAGTACTTGATTCAGGCTAGGCATGGCGCAACACCACGCCTTCAACTTGGGAGGCTAGGGTGGATTCAAGGTCATTCTGAGCTACATAGTAGATTGTCTTAAAAAACAAGCAAGCAAGCAAGCGGCAAGAAAGATGATGAGGCTGGGTCCTTATGATCAAGGCGATCATTACAACATGGGAAGGACTTGGCAACCAGAACCAACGGCTAACAACCAATAGAGAAACTGTTAGCGAGCAGTTTTCAATCATACAACATTTGAAGGACAGTGAGGCGATACCCATCCCTTTTGTACATTTATCCCTGGGACCTGGGAATTCCGGTTTGAAATACATTAATTACCTGGGAAAGACACTAGAATGAAGACAACACAGGATTTGATTTGCGGTGGGACAGTTTGGGGGTTATTCTCTGTACTGCACTCTGCCGGAAAGAGGCAGAAATTCTACAACTGTTTATCTCAATAAATCCTATCTGCAGGTAGGGCAGGCTACAGCTAAGACAATGCTGTGCCTGGTAAATAACTGGCGTTCAGTCACTTAGCAAGGGAAGCAGATCTTCGCCATTTGGGGTTGCACAATACTCTTGTTTGAACTGGCTGTTCTTTAAGGCGTTTATGGAAAACAGTATGGCTTAGCTGTGAACATGGGACCAGTTGACAAAAATATTGATGCCTACTGCTTCAGATCTGTCCCTGGACAGGGGCTGGTTTCATTTTTCTTGTTGCTATGATTTTTTTTTTTTCCGAGACAGGATTTCTTTGTGTGACAGTCCTGGCTGTCCTGGAACTCACTTTGTAGCCCAGGCTGGCCTCGAACTCACAGAGATCCGCCTGCCTCTGCCTCCCGAGTGCTGGGATTAAAGGCTTGTGCCACCATGCCCCGCCCACTATGATTTTTAAAAGCCTTGGCAAAAGCAACTTGAGGGAAAAGGGCTTGTTGTAGGTCTTGTTATGCCCAGATTGCAGGGACCCCCCAAAAGACCACCACAAAGACCGAATCCCATATGTAAAAGCAAAGAGCCTTTATTTTCAAGCTCTGGGCTTGGTCTCTCTGTCTGTCTGATGCAGGGGTGAGAGTAGAGAGCCTTGAGCCCAGGCAGGGTAGAGATTTTATCATAGCAGAGATTGGGGTAAAGGTATTTCCAGGGTTCAGGATCCTGATTGGCTGACATTTGTCTAGGGATATCTGTAAAACAGAAAATAGGTGTGTGCTAGACTCAGGGACATCTGGTCATCTTATCTAACCTTATCTAATGGTTGGAATGTTTGAGATGTCAGGTACTTCCCCTTAGATGCAGGCCCTCCCTGGGTGGGGTCAGCTTATGGCTTTTCTTGGGTCTGGGTGTTGCCTGCCAGTAAGCCTGTCACAGAAGCTGTGTCTGGGCCTCTAAGCCTGTCATGGCAGCTGTGTGGTCAAGCTGTTTTGCACCCCCCCTCCCCCACAGTCTCAGTTCAGGGGTATAGTCCATTACGGCAGGGAAGTCATGGGAGGAACTTGGGGAGACAACTGGTCAAATTACCCCTGCAGCCAAGAAGCATAGAACAGTGAAATCTCATGATCAACTAGCATCTACTTTTATACAGTCCAGGACAGGACTCAAGTCCAGGACATGGTGCCTCTTTTTAGGATGGATCTTCCCACTAACTGAACCTAATCAAGATTATCCCTCATAAGTCTGCCCAGAGGTTCACTTGATAGAGATAATCCCTTACAGGTGTGCCTAGAGATTTGTCTCCTAGATGATTTCAGATCCTTGGAGTTGACAATATTAATCATCACACTATCTCATAATACGCTTGTACTGAATCATATTTAATAGAAAATAATGAAGATAACATAGAGATATCTGTTAGTTCAGAGACTAGTTAGATATCTCCCAAAAAATACTTATGAGTTATCAGAAAGAAAAAGGTAGAAATGAAATTACATCTATGATGCATTAATTATTATGCATGTTTTGAATGGTACATTTAACACACAAGTGTGCCTGTATATTCATGGGAAATACAAAAATAATGTGCATCATAAATCATATTTTATTTCTGGAGAGTGTGATGGTCTAGAAAGGACAAGACATTTGCAATACTTCTGTGCTTCCAAATATCTCAATGTTGAATTGTTAATGAAATGACTTTAATTAGAATTCAAATAAGGTTGTCTTCAGTTTTCAGAAATGCTTGACCTCATTAGAAATGCAAGCAACCCTGGAGCTTGCTCCCTAAGGCTATTACACTGTAAAAGATAACGTAATTTAATTTGTCAATTCCTCCAGGGAATATCTGATTCAAACAATACTTATCAGAGAATGTCTACTGAGCAACACTGTCTCTCATCTTTCCTTTAGTTACAGTATTAGCATCGGAGTGTCTAAAGATCATTAACATGACTAATGGATACCGGGCTATATTAAGTTTGAATGACAGCCCATTTGTTCCTCCTACGTGAAGGACTAGCAATAGTCCCACAGGATGAGAACCAAGACATCAGAGTTTTATCAGGCCCAAATCAAGACAAGGAAGAGTCAGTTCATGCAGTGAGTTCTAAACAGCTCAGCAGCACAACTGAACACAGCAGGGTCACGTGAGCAAGTGGTTCTGCCGCCGCCACATGAAGTGCAGAGACTGCTTTATCGCCTGCACCACAGAGAGAGATTCCAGGATTTGTTTCCAAAACGATGCCCTCTTTGAGCAGAGGTAGCATGGGGGTTTTATTCGGGGATCCTATTCATACTCAGACAAGGGCTGGCCATTCCCAAGCATGTCTAGTTAAGAAGTACATTCCTAAGCATGCTCAGTTTTAGACTATAAGAAAAAAGGATGGCTACATCTTGTGGCTTACTTATCTCAACATCATGAGGCACATGTTGAAAATATTGCAGTGAGGGACAAGAATGTAAGCATGCTCAGCTTGAAAAATTACAGTTTAGTTAAAGATAAAGAACACTTGAAGATGTATCAACATAGGGATTTGGCCCTAAGGGTGCCTGTCTTGCACAGTGGCTAACAGAAGTAGGCTCTTCTCCTTCCTAGTTATCTGCATATACCTACAAAATGAACTTACTTCCCTAAATATCTATCAACATGCTCCACTGAATTCCCTTCTGTACTGCAGAGTGGGTCCCTGGTTGTAGTGGTATTATGTTCCCCAAAATATTGTGCATCCTAGTAAACTTATCTGGGGTCAAAGAACAGAACAGCTACTAGATACAGAGGCTAGAAAATGGTGGCACTCACACCTTTAATCCTAGCATTCCAGAGGCAGAGATCCCTCTGGATCTCTGAGTTCAAGGCCACACTGGAAATAGCCAGGCATTGTGACACACGCCTCTAATCCCAAGAAGTGAGCCTTTAATCCCAGGGAGTGATGACAGAAAGCAGAAAGGTATATAAGGCATGAAGACCAGAAACTAGAAGCTTTTAGGTGGTTAAGCTTTTAGGCTTTTGAGCAGCACAGTTCAGCTGAGATCCATTTGGATGAGAAGTCAGAGGCTTCCAGTTTGAGGAAAGAGGATCAGCTGAGGAACTGGCAAGGTGAGGTAGCTGTGGCTTGTTCTGCTGCTCTGATCTTCTAGAGTTCACCCCAATATCTGGTCTTGGGTTTGTTTTTATTAATAAGACCTGTTAAGATTCACGCTACACCTAGTCCCCTAACACCTTGTGTGCCTGCATTTAGTAGCTCTCCCTCAACCTTCAGCAGACAGGACTTGCCCCCTTTCTCCAATCATCACATTCTTGTAACCCACGTCTCCTTCCTGCTCTCTGCCATCATAACACATAAGAGGGCCAAAACCAGGCTTCCTCATGAGGCTGTATGCCCTGTTTCTGATTGGTTGTGATGTTCCCTCCACTGGAACAGCTTGTGGTGACAGTTGTCATGAAGGGTCCCCTTTCTCTTAGTCATTGTAGCTGATCCCATTTGTAGAATGATAGCCTGGGTTTGGTCAGGTGAAGTGTACAAGTGACCCTGCCTATATGGGAACAGTCCAAAATGGCTTCCTTGGGTAGATTCAAGCTCAATTATATCCTGCTAAAGACAAAATGCCACCATTTGGGGGATGTGCATGCCTTCTCTGCTTCCCTGTCATGGTGCTCAGAATGCCTCTAGCCTCCCATCACACCTACTGTTGAGCTGGGCAGCATCTTTAATATTTCTTGGGAATATTACTCTCTCTACTTGGTTTTGCTCTTGTTGGGGAGCCAGGACACTTCCTAGACTTAATGGCATTTGGAGCCTAATAATGATCAAGTTGACCTCCCACTGGAGATGAAGAGGTCATATCCCAGGCTGTCATGCATTCCAGATGGTTCTTGTGGTGAGGTCCCGCCCCTTCTCAAGGCCCTTGGGTATAAGAAGTGCACGAGGCACCTAGCCTCTTTACCAGACTTGCACTCTTCCACAGGTCACTGATTCCTGAAGGAAACCCAGAACCAAGGTGGAAAGTGGAGCATCGCCTCTTTGCACGCACGACGAAGACGCGTTTCCTCAGTTTCGAGTAGGGGCTGCTCGGTGTGTCTGTGTTCAGCTGCGGTGTGTCACCGAGCAGGAGAAACAGGAATAATCTTGTTTGGCTTTTTAGTTCTTCCTGGGGCTTCGCGAGTCCCACCCTTCCCTTCGTCTGCTCAGCGCCATCCTCTCTGTGCGCTGTGAACATGTGTTGCTCTGATTGGTTGATAAATAAAGCCTTTTGGCCTATGGCAGGGCAGGATGGAGACAGGCTGGAAAGGAGAAAGGAGAGGCAGGGAAAGACTCCATCCCGCCATCAGGGAGCAGCATGTAATGGCACACAGGTAAAGTCACAGAACACATGGCGATACGTAGTAGATTAACAGAAATGGGCTGAGTTTAGTTGTAAGAACTGCTAGTAAGAAGCCTGAGCCATAGGCCGTGGTCATACACTTCGTAATTAATACAAGCCTCTGTGTGCTTATTTGAGTCAGAGCGGCTGCAGGACCGGGCGGGACACAGGAAAACTTCTGACTGCAGTGTACTGCCACTAGTTCTGATCCTGTGTATTTATCATGCTTTTGCCTAGTACCACGACCTATCAAATAAAAGACTTCTTTAGTATTCTACATTTTAGAAAATGTAAATGTACATGTGGACTGGGTAAGTAGCATCTGGAGTACTTCTGCAATTCCTCTCTACATGTTGATTCTTTCTACTGTAATCCTCAATAATTACTCCCAATGTTCTTTATTCAATCCTCTACCTGATGACCTCAGAAGAATACTCATTTTCTGGTATTATGGATAAACAAAAAGCAAAGGGCAGAATGTATTCCCAGCAATGAATGTGGATCTTTCTTATTTTAACTCATTATGAAATAGATTCAAACACTGCCAAATTTTATCATTCTTCTAGTCTCAAGATATGCTCCAAGAAGCTCTTACTCTCAGGAAGGCTAATTGTTAGAAACTGAGACACTACCTTACGTAAATTCCTACTTGCGCAAGTGTTTTGAACCTGCAAACTTACAAGTTCCCTGCCAGTTCCTACAAGCTTTCACTTGAAACTGCAAATGCTCTCTCTTGCTAGAAATAAGCAGGACATGTTTTCCCCCAAGTTTCATTAAAAGAGTTCACCAGCCCATGTGCCGTCTACAAAGCCTTTCACTGTGTTTGCAGGACCTTATAAAAACTCCAAATATCATTTTAAAATGTTTAAAATAATTGACCTTTCCAGATCCTTTAAAGTGCATGAACTTATCAACACACTAAGGAATCCTACAGCAAAGATGTAAGCAAACTGTGTCTCCCAGAAAAGAACTGGACTGAACCTAATTTGGAAGCAACTTAAGTCAACACTGGAAGATAATCAATGTACTTTAGCAGTAGTTAAGGTCAACAGTAAAGGACATTTCCAAACCAGTGTGGCTCCTCTAAGGCAATCATTTATTAATGAAGGTAACATTCCTATTCTTTAATATTTTTAAGTTTCCATCTTCTAAGTTAAATATAATGCACAAGGGAGAAACTGAAAATGAACCACTTATTTTGTTCATCAAAAATTAATTAGTATTATTTTCTCTCTCTGTTCTCTTGCTGACTGAGCTTGCTACCCTGAAAGTCAGAAATTAAATCAACACCATAGATGGATTAATCCATAGCCTATTTTAAATTTCTCACCTGGTCCTCATGTTAACACCTTATCATGTTAACACCTTAACATTAAATTTCACTATGGGTACTGGGGAGAACCTTCAAACCGTGGAGTATTCTCACAGGCAAAATTCTAAAATAATATTTTATTTCCTTGTCAATATTCCAATTTTAATATTGCCTTTTAACTCAACTTGTCATAAAAGACTACAAATGAATGAACAGGCTCCCAGTGATTCCTATAGATGATGATGTCTGGTCTGTTTCACTTTGGAAATGCATCAGTGACCATCACTTAGAAACATGCAAAGCTTCCTAGAGGGTGGTCCACACAACATCAACTTTAAACTGAAAATTCCTGAGCTTTGAATCAGAACAAAGAACCCAAAGACACAGTGTTATGGGTCTAGGTAATCAACAACCAATCCAGCTGCTTTATATGCTCTTAAATACTCCATTTTTCAGTTTGCCATCTTAATTACAAATACTATCTACAAGATTTAGTAGGCCCGCAAAGCAGACGTAGTACACTAAAACACTTTTACAATACAGTAGACATAAATTTAGAGAGATTTTCAAACACTAGATAGCAAATTCTGATGAGGAAACTTAGTTTGATGAACAGGACTAGCTTTAGACACAATTTTGGCTTCCAATGTAAAGTCCAAAGCCTCTTTTTAGTTTTAGAATTTGATTTCTACTTTTTCGGCTTTTCTACAAGTCCATGTTTCACAATCAGCAGGTCTTTCTCCACTGAAAGCTACCTTACCTCCCATTAGACAACTGTGTGTGTGTGTGTGTGTGTGTGTGTGTGTGTGTGTGTGTGTGTTGGTCAGATACAAGAATCTTGCCTAGTCTTTTAGCGGAAAAGTGAAGAATTTAGATATGTAGATATTTCCACTTATCCATCTATTGGTTCATTAATCAATGATGTATTACCAGTAAGTGTCATTTGAGATAGAAAAATGAGTTTGATATATGGTACAACATATTCATAAGAAAAATTATCCAAAACTTAAAAAAATTAAGAACTAGCATGTTATCTTAAAGACAGGGCATCATTTAACCCTATCTGAGCAACACTGAATTCTCTAGGAGAATGTGTCCATGTTGTGTTAATTAACAGATCAGATTCTATGAACTTATATGTTAACCAATAGATTTATTGGTATACAGAAGTCAGGAGTGCTGAGAAACATTCTAAAACAGAACTCTCCTATGGTAATTCTCTGGCCTAGAAAGTCAATAGTACTTGTTATTGAGAAACTCTGTTCCAAAAGATCAAAGCTGTTTGCTCGGGAAGTGAGGAGGCCTTTGTCCTGCATGGTTGAGAGCAGCTTTAGTGGTTTCTGCCTGGGGGTGGGAGGGTATCAGTGAGTAAAGGCTGAGAGAGAAAAGTTTTCAAGTTTAATAGTTAAGAATGTTAAACAAAGTTATTGCTCAAGAGGGAAGGCAAGGCAAGTGGAAATTTTGATAACTTGTGGTAGCAAAGTATTTCAATGTACTTGAATCAAATGAAAATTCCAGTTTCCATTTAGAAGTATGATGCCTTAGATATGACAACCTAAGCCACTCTAGCATGGTATGATTTTATCATTTCAACATCTTAAAGGGGAATAAAAAGAGTTCTATTTTATAATTGTAAACATTTAGCAAAGGAAAATAATGAAGTTTCTTAACGTCTAAAGCAAGTTCTCAAAATTAAATGTGTAACAGAAATCTTTTTTTTTGTTTTGTTTTGTTTTTCGAGACAGGGTTTCTCTGTGTAGCTTTGCTCCTTTCCTGGAGCTCACTTGGTAGCCCAGGCTGGCCTCGAACTCACAGA